>VWZT01002923.1:930588-1128401 GCA_013397055.1 Pachycephala philippinensis
CCTTTACAAGAACACAACACATGAAGAACTGAAAAAAAAAAATAAGGTGAAAAGGACTGCCTCCGATAAATGTTTCTTACTCGGAAATTAAAGGTTTTCCTTGAAGTCAGTAGATATTTTATATATATTTATATAATATATATACTATTTATAGCGCTAGTGACCAACATGTAGTGAAGAGATGGTGTGAAGAGCAGCAAAACTGCTCCAGTACAAAGCCAAGGGTGAACAACTAAAAGGAAAAGCTTTTTAAAAAATAGTAATAACTGGAGGGTAAGAAGCCTGCAGCCTTTTTTTTTTTTTTTTTTCTCTTAAAGCAGATGTGCTTACCTGACATAAAATCTTACAACCACTTTTGAGAGTCAGTTCTGCCAGTCTTAGTCAGAGCCACCCCACAGGAAGCCTCTTCCCGTGCGATGTTGCTGTGGCGGCAGCGACATGGTGGAGCCGGGGCTCAGCCCCACGAGATGGCACTGTGTCCATGCAATCCAGGCAGAGGGACTGCTGCTGGGTTTTCTCCCACTAAAATAATATCCTGAGCCGATCTGGCTGCCCTTGTTTCCCGCCTGCTCTCCTTGGGGCAGCAGGATGGGGATGCTGAGTGATGAATACCACCAGCCAGAGCCCTCTCCCACAGAGCACGCCCTGCCACTGCCATTCCCCCCAGAAAAAAGGGAAAAACTGAGCAAAATTAATGCAGGGAAGTGTGAGGTGAGGTGGGAGCTGCTGTTAGCAGCAGTGGCAAAGAATGGGTGCAGAGCTGCTGGGATGAGCTGTGGCTCTGAGGAGGAACCTTCCCCTGCTTGTCCCTGCCCTGTCAGGGCTGAGGCAGCCCAAGGGGCCGTGCTGGGACCCTGCAAAGGCCTGTGGAGCAGGTGCTGGAAAAACCATCCTGTGATTGCAGCACGACACTGCGGGTGGTTCTGAGCAGTTGAGGTGGAAGAAGAGCAGCTCCACCATCCGGTGACAGTCATGCTGCTGCCCTAGTCATGTTCAGTGATGAAGGGTTATGTTCCTGACCTCCAGCCACCCCTGCGGATGCTCCTCTTAATCAGAGTGTGCATTTTGCCTCACAATAAATCCCCTTTACTGTGATGCTGCGAAAGGAAAATGCCCCAGGACACTGTGAGAAAGTTGTTCATCTGCCTCTTGCAGAAGGCATCAGAACACAGGTCAGAGAGCTGGCCAAAGGAGCATCAACTCACAGCAGTACAGATATTTGTGAGACACTTTGTGGCCTGATCCTGGTGAGAAGGCTGCACGTGCTGCCCACCTGGAAAAAGCTGAGAGCTGGGGATCAGCCAACACAGACTGAGCCGAAAAGGCCAAAGGGCCAAAGGACAGTTCAACTCCTGCATCTGCCTTCGAAGGGGAGTCACGCAGGAGGGACACATGGGAAAGGTGAAGAAGCACAAACTAAACACAACTGGTTACACCTAAAGGCGGCACAGGAGGGAGAAAAGCTGAGACCTATCTTTAAGAGCCATTTTAGAGCTCTAAGATGAGTAAAAGATGTGGCAAAGGGGTAGAGCTGGAAGCCGCAGTCCAAGCCTCCTGATGCTGAAAGCAAAATTTCCATTAGCATTGTAGTGGGCTGCATCTGATGCCCAAGGTGAAAAAGATGGTTGGTTGTTGAAAGGACACCTGTGGCATCTCTATATTAGGAAAAGGTGGGGCTTATACAAGCAAAATGCACACAGATGTTGAAAGTTACAATGCATGTCCTCTGGTCTCCAGTTTTGACCAAAATGCTGGTTTGCAAACTGCCCAGTTACCTCGTACAAAGAAGGGAACGTTTTGTGCTCACTGCCTGGCGGTCAATCAAAACCTTAGTCACTGGTCAGGGAGCTGAGAAATTATAAGCAAAAAGTGCCACGCCTATGGAAATGTCAAACTGAAAAAGAGGTCAGATGAAATTTTCTTTTCATTTTGACCAATGACATTTTCAAAATTACTTTCAAAGGTGCAATCTGGAGAGCCTTGGGGAAAGCAAAACCAAAACCACAAAAGAGAACAAGCTAACCCCGGTCTCGGGAAGCATATAGAATGGTAATGCATACATGGGCAGGGGCAGGCACGTGTGCACAACAGCAATAACCAGGGCCTGGCTGGAAACCTGGAGTGGAGTGGATGGGTTGGGGCAGAAAGCCTTTCTGTGCCAGGCATAGAGGACAGCCAAGCCTGGCAGTAAAACTGCTGCAATCCTATGCGCTGTCATGTAGCAAAGGGTTGGAATTTTCACTAAGCAGAACAAAATACCTTTGCAGTGACAACCATTTTTATTTTGCTCCTTTTGCAAAGTTCCCACCTCACCTGTTTTGTGGTGGCCAAGAGGGACATGGCTGCAGAGGGACAAGTGTTCCCTCACCAGTCACTGAGGACTGCAAACATTGCTGGAGGTGGTGGGTTTCGGTGAGACCTGCAGGTCTGTGGGGAACTAACAGGAGCTGCTGGCTCTTACAATGCTACAAAACAAAGCAAAAACTACGGAGGCCCTCCCTGGATGCACAAATCAGGTGGTGGATGTCCATGCCTCCACATGCTTGCACCTGTGGTCAGGAACCAGGGGTCTTTGTGTATTTGGACTGGGAGGCCACCTCTGGTTCACAGCCACCTCAGGACAGGACTGCTTCTTGGAGCAACCTGGAGGCACCAGGGTGGTGCAAAACATGCCAGGGTCAGACACTTGGTGGGTGAAGATCAGCAGAGTGTCATCACTTCGTGCTGCCTTGGCTCTGGGTGTGGAGCACAGCAATGCTATCATGAGGTGAGCAGCCTGTGGGGGCTGGCAGGGAACTTTGGAGGAGGGGTGTGATGACAAAGGGAAGGACAGATGGGACACATCTTAAAAGACCTTCAGGGAGGGGACAACAGGTTCCGTAAAACCAGAAATTATTCATTTTGCTGCTGACAAAATTAGAAATAAAGTAATAATGGTAATAACAATAGTCATTATAATCCTTGCACTAGATACTAATCAGTAAATAACTATCTTAGCAACTTCTCTTTTTTATTTTTTACTGGGTTTCTCCCCCTCCCCTCCAACCACTCTGAATTGCATATCTGGCCCCTCATATAGCAAAGGGGTGGAAAGGGTGTGAATTGAAAATTAACTCAGATCCTTCATTCCCCACTGTCTTAGAGCTATTCTCCACACAGGCTCAGTGGGACTGTCTCGGGGAAGGAAGGGAACATTTTGTGTGTTCCTGCTTATCAGCCAGAGTACCTGCTTTCCAGATGCACACCCTGATTTTCTTGGTTTGTATTTTTTTTTTTTTTACAAGTAGATCTAGGAAACAGAACAATGACAGGAGGATCATTGCAAGACAACCAATGTGCGAATTGTATCCAAAATCTGAATTCACCAGAAACCAATAAGCTGAAATAGCCACAACCAACTGTCCACAGCCTTGTCTAGAATGGCTTTAAACAAAAAATATAAAGAGCCATGGACAGTCTCCTTACCCCTGTCCAGAATTTGATGTAAACAACATCCATAGAAACTGGGATTGTTAAGAAAGTTTATCCATATATCTGGATAGCAATAAAAAGCGTTTCCTAGGAAACTGTAAAAACCTGTACCAAGCAGTGTACAGCCAAGCCGAGAGGAACATTAGGTTGATTTATATTTCCAAGGTACAACTTTGCATGATCTCTTTCTGATCCTGTGATAATGTACAAGGAGAGCACATGTGAAGGTCAGGGCTGGTTTTTTTTGTTTGTTTGTTTGCTTTCTTCTCTGAAATGTCTCTTGTGTAACTCATTGGTCTGGGATTTCATTTCAATTCTCGTTTGCAATAACAGGGCATTACCGCTCCCTGCGTCTGTCCTTCCTGGTCATGCCAAGGCTGCATTAGTAATTTCCTTCTGCTGCCAAAGAAACAACCGTTTCGTGTCTTCCCATTTCTTCAAGAACTGCTGCCAGCATGCTCAGGTTGCCATCAGGGAAATTCTGGGCTTCCCAGAGATCCAGGATCACCCCAGTGGGACTTGATTTCGTAGCAAAATAATTTAAGTACCTGCAATGAGCCAAAAGGAAACTCATTTTTTTTTGTGCTGCATGGAAACTACCTGAATTCATATGATTTCAACCCATCCCTGCTGCTGGTGCTGTCAAGGTGCTCATCCCCTGTGCAGTCAGCCTGACCAGTCTGTACATCTGCTTTCAGTGGGACTTTCACCAGGACGTTTTTGCACATACTCCCCATCCCTAGGAGTTCCCCTGCCTGACCACGTAGGAGCAGCCCTGCTCACCTGTCCAGTTTCAGCTTGTGGGCCAGCATCCGCCAGTCGTGGCCCCTGGTCTGGGGAGCATCCAGGCTGCTGCACAGCTTCTGCCTTATCGGGAGCGGGATGCTGAAAGCGCTGGGCCCTACGATGGTGGTGATGGTGTCTGCTGTGTCCATGGGTGGATAATCGATGCCAGTAGGTTCCTGAGATTGGAAAGGCAGAAAAAAAGCCTGAACAACTCATCAATTTCGTTACTGAGTCAAGAGACAATTGTAGAACTACATCCTCTGAGACTCAGTGCATTTACTAGCAGCCCTCTGCTAGTCTAGTAAACGCTAACATAAACATGTTAGTCTGCTGGAAAACAGAAATATTTATAATCAGCTTTGGGTAGGCAAAAGGTTTTTATTTCCTCCTTTTTTTTTGAGGGTGAATATTACTACAGCTGGACAAAAAGGCCAGCTTAATTAATCACTTACTGGAAGTAATGAAAGATCAGGCACTTAGACAAATTTCAGAGCAAGCTGCTACTACTAGAGCAGAACTGGGCTTTCCTAACATGGCTGAAAAGACCCCGTTCCCAGCATCTTCCCAAGTGTCCCACCGAGCCAGCACCAGGCTCACACCACTGACATCCTTCTGGCAGTACCCAAGCTCTCTGAAGCCTCTGATGCTGTGCAGATCACAGACAGACAATCAATACCACCCCAGGCACATGCTGATCCCTCATCTTTATGTGGCTTTGGCTCTGGAAATAGATGGAGAGTGTGTGCTCAGGGCAGGGGATGGGGGAGGTGGGGGGCAGTCGTCACCCCCTCTCCCTAGGACACGTGCTGTGTTCAAAGGCAGTGCGGGAAAAGTCATATCCAAAGCCAGCTTGTCCCCTGCAGGTGTGGTGTTGATGCTCTTTGATGTGGTCCTCTCAGCTGGAGGGGTCCCCATGACACCACTGCTAACACCACTGGGAATAACAGCAGTTGGCTCTTCTGGGCAAGGATTTTGTCTTCTCCTTGGCCTGGATGGATTTAGTGCCTACAGCTGGTAGCTGGTAGGGCAATGGCAGCTGGTCAATTTGGATGGTCGGGTTTGTTTAGGAACAGCGAGGTCCTGCAGGGACCATGATGGAAAAAGCAGCAAACATGGGTGGTTCTACCCTCGTGCTTCTCAGTCTTTTGGTCTTCTTTTCTAGTATAAATGGGGAAACTGCTTCTCTTCCCCCTCTGCCAGATCACAGCCCCAGGCAGCCAGAAACACTCGTGCTAAAGACTCGTCATTAAATGTCGATTTGTTTTCTCCTCTGTGAACGGTCTTTTTGCTTCATGTCAAGCTGGCTGCTGGGAAGGAGCTGTAATACCTGAAACTGTCTTAAAGCCAGGCAGCTCCTGGCTTAAGCTGCAATCACAAAGCCCCCAATGAGTTTGCTGGAGATGCTCACAGTCCTGTGCAGTCTCTGGTTTAACCCCCAAAAAAATGTATTCAGAGACAGAAAGGGGAGAGCCAGTGTCCATGAGCAATACACAGAATTAAACCTTTTGCCCCTACTCTTTTATCTGCACCAATTAATTCTTTTCTACTGTATAAATATGAAATTTTTGGCTTTTTCTTTTTTCTTTTTTTTTTTTTTTTTTTTTTTTTTTAAATTTTAAATTTTTTGTTTTTTTTTTTTTTTTTTTTTTTTTTTTTTTTTTTTTTTTTGGAAGACATGGCATTTTAGTCAATCAGTGAAATTTCTAACCAAGGAAGGTTTATGCCACACTGCAATGTCCTCACTTAACATGTTGAATGTGGCATCTGTAAGGGGTGCCAAGGCCCTGCGTCACAGACTGCCTGCCCCAGCCCCACTGCCCCACTGCTGCTGGGCAGCAGGCACTGCCCAGGAGCCAGGAAAATGATGTGCCTGACACTGGTGCTGCCTGCAGGCTCACCCACACTGGGAGGTCGGAAGTGGCAGTAGGGTGGTGACAGTGGCATTGCAGACAGATAACCTTTCCTTTATATTCTGGACCAAAGGACACAGGTGCTGCCCTGGCTCTCAAGGTGGCCTGCAGCCCCAGGGGCTTCAGGATTGCTGAAGAAGGGGCCCAGGTATCTGTGGCGTTGCCCTGTGGCTCTTTTGTGTAAGTATCAAGAGCACAAGATAAAAAGAGGGCTTCAAAAATGAATCATCGGAGACCTTTTTTTCCTCCTGCTTTGCAAATGTGCGTGTTTTGGCACTCACTGCATTTGTATTTTTGAAATCCCAGTGGTAGACACTGCATAAAGCCAGTATAAGACAGTTTAATCTGCAGAAGTTTTACATCCTTTGCAGGGGACTAAAAAGAAAGCCCATCAATGGAGGATGCAGGAAACTGCGTTACTAAATTTTTATCGCAGCATGACAGAGGCAGGGAGGCAGATCCAGCAATAAAGAAAGATGCCAGCACAGTCCTGCAATGCCTAACCACTAGCTGGATCCCACTAGCCTAACCTCAGAAGAAAATGTGAGGAACCACAGCTACAGTTTCCTGATGCCTGGTCTGATGTCTTTATCACACTTCTAGAGGCATGCATCAGTTTCCAAGCTGCAGTTATTACCCTTTCAGGTGACTTATCATCAAAACTCTGAGTTACAGGATTTTTTCCTAGCTAACCCTATATTCCAGCTCTAAGCAATCCACGGTCCTCCTGTTCCTTGCTGGAGTTTGGGAATATCACAAGGTGTCAACAACAAGAGGCAATTTTGCAGGAGGTAGCCTTGATCACGGTATTATTCACTCCCTCTATTCATCCTTGATGGATAGGATCACAGCACAAGAACAGAATATTATCCTGTTCCCTCTGAATCTATTACCAGGCCCTATTACACACAACCAGCTGAAGATGATTATAGTGTATACTTGCATTTCATTAAAGTTACTTTCAGTTCTTTCTCTTCTCTGTGAGGTTAAATTAGTGATTACCTCAGTGCAGCACTTATTACAATAATTGTTTATGATGCTTGTTTTACCATCTGTCCTTAATGCTGTGTAGTCCCCAGATGAATCTGTAACTTTACACCCACTAACCAAGCAGATGTTATGGGTAATGGTGCTCACTGTCAGAGCCCTACAGCACAAGAAACTTTTGTCTCTGCTCTCGCAGCCCTTCCCCAAGCCAGCCAGCAGTAATTGCTGCCCAAGAGTCTGCTCCTCGTAGCTGCCAAGGCTACCAGGGATAAAACCCACCAGCACATTCGCTGGAGTCAATGCCACTTCACACGTGAATATGTTGCTCCATCTCAGCCCCAAGGAGCAAAAATTCTCCAGGTGCTACATAGAATTGGCAAAGATGTCCCCAAATTTATGAAAAGATTTCTACTGGAAAATGTCAGCCATCAAAAGAAAACTTGCCAAAGACAACAGTCAGGATTTTTAGCAGAAGCAAAATATGAGGAGAAAAGTTTACTGCAACTGGACCATCTGATACTCCCCACTGCACAGCAGCTATTACGTGGGATCAGAGGGAAGTGGCTCACGGAACACACAGCACTGACATTGTCCTATTCTCTTTTCTCTCTCCCCAGGGAACTGTCAGGCATGATGGGTCTCGTGGACTGCCAAGGAAACAGGACCATGAGAGCTTCATGAGATGTGTTAGGGAGTGGTAGGCAAAGAGCTCCTCCACATAGACAAAGAAAGCCAGAATTTATAGAGGAATCAAAGCTGCTCTCCTCCCTTCCTTGAAGGAGGGATGCTTCCTTCCAGATGAGAGAAACTAGGGAAAAATGTAACAGGAGATACCAGGCAATGACTTAATCCATTCTTTAGGTCCATACCAGCAGTCAGGACAAAACTGGGAAGCACTAAAGAGGTAGCAATGAGAAAGGTTATACCTCCTTGGCCCTCCCATGTTCCTGCAGTTGGATAGAAAAGTACGCAAACATCATTTACCTCTGAGACAGAGCAGTTGAGCTGGAAGATCTGTCCTTCTCCTTCGACCTGCCGCACACAGAGCTTGCACACCAGCTCCTGGGTATTCAGACTGAACCTTTCCAGTGTGAAGGTGCAGTGCAGGTTCCTCTGACATCCACTCCAGATGTGGTAAAAGGGAATCTCCTGCAGGAGGAAAGTAAAGAAGTGCAGTCAGGGAGGGATGTGGGACCAAGGCATGGATGCTGTATGACCAGAAACTGCAGGCTCCATGCTAAATGTGTCGGCAAATGGTCCAGGGGAAAAAAATGTCCATGGGACAATAGCCTGGCTCCTGGTGTTTTTTAAACACACCTGTGTGTGACAGTATTTCTTTAAGCCTCCCTGCTAGCATGCAATGTGAATGTTTTGTTATGCTCACCTGGTATTTAGCCAGGAGTTTGCTCTTCCAGAGAGAATGGGCAATGTCATGAATGGAGAGACGGAGGTTGTGGGTGCTTCCCTTAAAATGCAAAGCTTTGGGCTCCTCCAAAAGCTGCCCGCCCATCTGCTGCTCAAGCTGGAGGACCTCCTGCAGTATTGGGATAAAAAGAAGAAAGTGGTCAGGTTTCATCAAGACAGCACACTGCTCTTCTCAAGATTGTCTGCTGTAGATGCTGTAACTTGTGTAACACAGATTAAAAAAAATACACAGGCATTGCACAGAATTGTGTGTCCCTGTGAGCTGGGACTGCATTAGTGGATCTGATTGTAACCCTCTTGCCTCCTGCATCCAGCAGCAGCCCAGCAGGGATGCAGGCACCTCTCCTCTGGGAGACACAGCGTTCTCTCACATGTCTTGTAAGCAGAAGCTCAATTCTGTGCTGTTATATGGAATGCAAAGACTTTGCATGCACTCACTGTTTGAGCACAGAAATAGACCAATCTTCTCCATTGCTCATCAAACTGGACATCTAATGGTACCTTTACTGTCTTGTTTTTGGAAACTCTTATTTGCTACATGGAACCTGTGCATACCACTGGTCTTTCAGCTCGTGGCCTCCTGATGAAGTGCCCCGTGACACAGCACTACAGGAGATAACAGGTACCCGCACTGACACTGAGAGCAGGATGGCTTGGGAACAGTGCAAGGCACTGGGATGGAGCATTTTGTACATATGAATGCACAGGTTCGGGGCTATGGAAATATTGATCATGTGATTAATAGCAAGCCAAGAGTCTGGTCATTTTATGAAGCTAAATATAAGCTTGTAATTATTAAGACCACAGTGGAATGTTGCCTATGAACAGCCTAGTTGTAGACCACATGGAAGAAGCAAGTACAAAGGCGTCACCATGAGCCAATCTCAGCCACATTTAATTAAAAGAGTCAACCAACCAACCAGTCTCATGTGGCCAAAGACAGTCACACACAGTGGGGATGCTCAAGGAATACAGGGGCACACTAAACAGGGATATGGCACCAGGCCAACTAAAGGAGCCCCGTTTCAGCTAAGCTACTCCTGACCACATTCGGGGAGGTAGTAAGCATATAAGAAAAGCATCTGGCAGATCTTGAAGCTAAAACAATGTTCTTTTATCGGCCATTAGAGGAAAAGAAACAAAATCAGGAAACCTTTCAGATTAAGGTTATGCCAATGAATCAGTTACAGCTTCTTTCCAGTGCCACCTAATTACTTCACCAAGATGTCTAAAGAGCAATCGATAGTAATTATCTGATTACTACAGATCTTCATTATGTTCCAATTACCTCCCTGGAAGGTCCGGAAGATGACTTGTGGAACTCTGTAAGCTAATTGCAGATGCCAGCTCTCAGGCACGCGGGGCGTGGGCACCAAGGAACTGCTCCTGCCTGCGCTGCACCAGTTCTGGGAGCTGCACAACTGTGGGGGAAACTGCAGCGTGATGCTGAACCATCCCACCCACCAGATCTGGGTGTCCAGTTTCAGCACCCCGCTTCTGGTAGCCGCCCTGGGCCACAGTAGCCCTTCCTCTAACTGGAGGATGCCATGCAGCCCATGCTTCTCCCATGCCAGTTAGCTAGTTAATTCAGAATTAATTTGGAGCCATGGCTTGCACAGCCCTTCAAACACTCTGGCTGGTTCCTGCCATACAGCATTCTTTTAGAGCAGTGCTTATCCTGCTGGCTGGCACCTCTGTCTCCTCCTGAGCCAAAACCTGAGCTGCATGTTGCTTGCCCCATGCTGAGGGGCTGTGGTCACCCTGCCCATTGTCTCTCATCACCCTGTGAGAGACAGGAGTTATTTCCTAGGAGAGGGAGCTGTGTAAGGCATCACTCCATCACCCGTGACACCAGAACAGCCGCAGCCTGGGCTTCCTCATTAAAGGGGCACAAGCAAACAATGGTGTTCAGTCTAAGCTGTGCCTTTCTTCAATAAAAGCAAAAATAAGCTTTAAACAAGAGAGAGAAGATCACGAGCCTATTGTGCCCATTTTTGGGTGACTTTTTCGAAGAGAGTTACTGTGCAGCACGAGACAAGTTGTGGGATGTCAGCCTGAAGTCCTTCACATGCCCCCAGTGTGGGAGGCAGCTGTTTCCATGTGTCTGGCTGCTCAGCCCCTGCCATGCCACCACACACAGGTCACATACCTCAATCTCAAAGCCATACATCAATAAAGAGAGCAAAGCAGCTGGATTTCTTTATAGTTATCGTATTATTATTTTTTCTTTTTTTTTTCTTTTTTTTTTTTTTTTAACCGTGGGCATCCCCTTCAAAGTGCAAAACTTAGCTTTAAAAAAAAGAGGCCAGTTCTCAAGGTCGCAACTCCCCTCAGCCTTGCCCAAAAACCATTTTTGTGAGCACTCCATCCAGGTGGCTCGGGACCCTGCGGGGCAGAGGATGCTGCATGTGTGATCAGCACCAAGCCCACGCTGCTCCACGGCCGCCAGGAACCTCACTAAGCTGCTCCCACAATAACTGAGCCCTTATTGATGGCAAATCATTACACTTCCCTACTGTACTGCGGGTGCCGGCAGCTCAGCTGTGAGCGCTTACTCTGCATGATGGGAGGGAAAAGTCTGCTGGATAAACACTGCACTGTGTTTTATACTGCAACTACTTGTCTTCCTTTGGTGGCTGTTAAAACACATTCAGCATATGGCACACTCATTCCTAGTTGTAAATAATAACAGAATGCATTTGGTTGTCTATTAAAAATACACACAATCCCCTACACAAAGGCTCTTCCAAAGCTCAGACAATGCAATATGGGAACATCGCTCTTCCCTACCCTTGCTGTGCTTTGCTCAGATCAGCCAGCCTCAAGACACCGAGATTTGCAGCTGGTGCTTCACCTGCTGCTCACAACTTTTCTTTTCTCTCCGAAATACTTCTAACCTCAGGATCTGCTGGCCCAGCCCTGTCTGCACGCCTTATCCACACACCCAATGGTAATTGCCAGGCGAATGCCTTCCCTCTGGCAATAGGGCAGTGCCAAGGATGTCCTCCCAGCACGGCAGGGGCTGCTGCAGTACCAGCTGCTGTGAAAGCATGTGCCAAACACCCCAACCTCTTTTTCTTCTTTCTAAATAGTCACAGATTGAGTCTACACAGCACTGTCACACAGGGATGTTTAGTACACACTGATTTGGATGTACCAGTTTGTACACGCCTGCTTATACACACTGGTCCATAGTCAGCCCTTCCCTCTACATCTATTTGACTCATCTACAGCTCGTTTACCAGGCTTCTTTTTCCTCAATCTTCTCCTTCCCCAGAGCTTACACTTCCAAAAAAGTGCAACTCATGCATTCATGAGAGTTTGTGGCCAGCAAGTATTTGTGCTTGTCCTCCTGCAAACCACCAGCTAGCTGGGTCTTGAACCCCATGGGTGTCCCTCCAGTCTTGGGGTAGACATGCCAAAGAGAAAGAAAATTAAAATGCATGAACTTGACCTAATAAAGCAGTAGGTACTGAGTGGGATGGCGGCCTCCTGATTTTGCTCACCTTTCCTCACTGAATTGCAATCTCGCTTTCGAGTCTAACTGCAGCAGGATCCCAAGGACTGACCTGTTGCCCTCCCAGATTTTGGCTGCAGCTTCTCAGGTGGTCCCCCCGTGTGGCTCTGTGCCTCTCCTGATCCCTTCTGCTGTCACGCTGAATTGGATTAACTTTACCACACAACACTCCCTACAGTCTATTAGAAACAGACCAACAGCTCCTGAGTAATACCTAATTAGATTCCTCAGCTCTGAATGCATTAGCTGGCTGGCCAAGGCCCCTCCAACTCACTTATTATTACCTCAGGCCTTGTCAAACCCATGGAAAATTGTATTATGCAGCACAGGCATAAAACCACCAGGACCTTTGAAGCTTGATTGCTGTGAAAGAGCCTTTTCACCTTTTTTTTTTTTTTTTTAAATAGGAAAAACAAAAGGGAAATCAGACCAGGGAAAATAATTGTTTCTAAAAGGCTGGCAACACCAATGCAGTGACAGAGGCCAAGCTCCCAGAGGACAAAACCATGCTGAAGTCATCATGGGCCTGCTTCAACCCTCATGCTTTGCTGCCTTTCTTACATATTCCCTCAGCAAAGCCTAGGCAGGCAAACGTTGATATCAGATAGTATCAGGGAGGACAACCAAGGGTGCTGCTCTCAGTGATGGAAGTCACTGTTCTGAAAAACACAAACAACTCCCAGCCAGTGAATGTGGCTTTAAATCCCAGTAATTCCCACACAGACCTGGGGAAACTAAAGTGTGTGCAGCAGCACGGTGACTCTGCTTAGTCAGGCTTTGAAATCACTTTGCCACAAAGAGGCATTTGTGAAGTTGCACTAACTACAACTAAGGGAAAAATCCCACCTTTTAATAAACTCTGTTGTGCAGTCGGAGCTACATATTTCATGAGTGCATCTATTATAGATACCATCTGTATAAATACAGGTATTTATAAAGAGAAATAGCAGGTCTGGTTACCTCTCTGCTGATCTGTATGTAGTGAGTGTGTGTTTGTGTGCATGCCAGAATTACGCAGAGAGTAAGGTTATCCAGTTAGGGACAGTAGCAGCTTTGGTTTATTCCAGTTGCGAATTCCCAACACAAAAAGCCGCATGCAAAGAGGTGTAATAAGGCAGTATGAAAGCAGGCAGTGATTAACAGGCCAGAAGCTTCTTTTATCATTATCAACTATTTACAAAGAAGCATTTATATGTTTCTCCATCTCTAGGGAGCTGGCACTTAGCATTAAAAATACATGAACAACGAATGAAGCCCCGTGTACCTTATGGCCTTTTAATAATGCAAAAACCTTAGGATTCAGGATATGATACAGGTAAACAAAGGAAAAAAGACTGGTGGGTGGAAAACAGTGTGAGATCCCTATGCAAAGGACAATTTATAGCGTGTGGGGGTTAAACGGTAAAACAGCAGCTTGCTGTCAAGCTCTTCTTCTAATCAGAAAAATAACCCAGGGAGCATGAATACATGGAGCAGAGGGTCTAGTCACTGCTATGGCTGCAGTCCTGTGACAGCTGGGGAGGGAGAGGGAGAGCAAGTAAGAGACCAAGAACCACCTTAAGAGCATCCTGCGTGTCATCGAGGCAGTAGACCCGGATGCTGTACTCCAGCGAAGAGCAGGACAGCGGTCCAAAGATGGCCAGTTTGAGACGTTTGGCTGCTGCCTTGGTGATTGACTGTCCCACCAAGGCATAGGTGCTGAGGGTTTCTGTCAGGATATGGCAGGCCTCTGGGTCCAGCTGGATATAGCACGGGGTGGTGAAGTTTTCCTCTCCAACCACCACCACATCCTAAGAGAGAAAGAGGCCAAGTTACAGCATGTGACCCCCTCAGAGCTGCTCCCCTTTCAGGCAGCAATGCCCCTTTCAAGCCTGGATGATGCAAGAAGTCCTTGCTGTTTGCCCCTTAGATTAATCAAGATCTATAAGTCCTGCTTCCAGCTTTTCTCCTGTGTAGGCACAGGGAGCAGATTTCTCTGGGGTGCTGGTGGCACTGTTGGGGGTCAAAAACTCCCCCTGTCCTCACTCCTGCTTTTAAAGCCCTGGGCAGAGTTAGGCAAATAATGAAAATATCACCAAGACTTTATTGAAAGAGATATTGCAGAACTAATCATTTGGTGACCATGATTTAGCATCAGTAGTCTCAGGCATGCTGAATAAATAACTGCCCTTCACTTCCTAAGCATGACAATAAGGAGTTATAAAAACTCAAGGAAGGGAAGTAATCTCTGCGATGGCCAAATACCACATCTACATGAAATATCACCTGCTGCTTCCTCAGAATAATCCTCTGTGATGAGACTGCAGGGTGAAGAAAAAAAATGCATACTGCCTGAATGCAGATGACCTCCCCACCCTGGGCGTACAGGAAAACAGCTCCCCTGCTAATTCCTCCATTCAACCCCGCGTGTAATTTCCAGCACACAACACAAGGTGCTTTGAATGGCTTTGAGAGGGAGCAGAAGCGAAACGTCAGCAGCGGGTGACAGACGCCTCTTGCAAAGCCACTCTGTGCCACACAATGCTCAGTACAACTTGTCCACTTCATCCCTGCTGCCAGCAGCTCTGCAGCACATCTGGCAGCTGACAAGAGTGGGCTCAGCTAGCATTAGGCATTAAACTTGGCTCCCTTAGTCTCAGGAAAGGCAAGACTGCCATGTTTGCAGTGGTGGCACAATCTTTTATGGAGGGCAAGGTGCTGCAGCGCCGGCTGCACCTCCTCCATGGCCATGGCAGCACCTGGCTCTGGCAGGAGGTGCTGCCCCAAGCAGGGGTGTGCAGGAATGTGTGTACATGCGTGTGTGAGGCTCAGCTTGGAGGAGCTGCTCCAGAA
This sequence comes from Pachycephala philippinensis, assembly GCA_013397055.1. Lineage (NCBI taxonomy): Eukaryota > Metazoa > Chordata > Aves > Passeriformes > Pachycephala > Pachycephala philippinensis. Next base: position 945,517 of record VWZT01002923.1, read on the forward strand.
CTGACAGGAGAAAGAGGGGCCGGGGACCCCATGGATGCTGCACTCACACCAGGGTGTGTGCACAGTTGGCAGAGCAACCTCTGTCAAGGGCAGGAGGAGGATGGGGGGAAATGGAAACATGTGTGTTGCCAGTAACACACGGACAATAGTCAGGAACACACATGTGGTGCCAAGAGTCGGGCTGTGGGGTGCAGATTAGCTGGCGAGACAGAGCTGTGTTTGCTGCACGCTCCCTCTCAGCAGGAGCAAGAGCTGGTGCCACAGGCGGGAGGACAAACACAAGAGCCTTTTGAAGACAATGCTGGACATGACACTTTGGCTGCTGTCAGCCCAACTGCCTTCAGAAGCCACCCTGACCTTATGAAACTTGCCAGTTTCACAGAAAGTGTCCTTGCCAAATTAATTATGAGACCAAACTGGTGGCAGCAGGGACCTAGGAGCACAAGGCTGGAGAGGAAGGCTCTGTCAGGATGGCCCAGCCTTGCTGAAAGCATCACTTTATGCTCCAGTTACAGTGGGAAGATCCTTTTGCCACACTGCCTTGGGACATTCTCCTGCTATACTACTGGCAAGGAACTGCCTCAGGCCCCCACCATGAAAAACTGATAGCACTAGGAGGTGCCAAAGTGCCCCAGGACAGATCTCTGCATGGGTACTGGGCAGCTTAGACATCTAGTGTGGAAGGGCAGTCCTGCCTGCCTGTAGCAGCCATGTGTCTCACATGGAAACCCCGAAAGACAGGCATCCAGGTTCAGAAAGGCAAGCAAAGGACCAGCAGAGAGCCCTGCATGCAGTCAGCACACAGACTGGAGCTCTGGAGCCTCACCTCCCACGGTCCCTGGGCAGCCTGGTGCTTCAGCTGGATCTGCCAGTCCTCTGTGTTGGGCTCTGCGCAGTGGTGCATGGTTAAAATGACAGGCCGGGTCAGCAGGGCTCCTGGTGGGCCACAGCTCACCACCGGTGTCAGCAGGGTTTGGCTGTCTTCTACAGGGGGCCTGATGAGGAGACAGAAAGATGGACACATTAAGGGATTGAAAAAGACAAAAAGGTTCATTCAGATGTGTAAAAATAAAAAATCCTTCTCTTAAAATAAAAAAGAGGGTGCAAGCAAAATAGGTGGGTTTGGTTTTTCCTTTATTTTTTCCAAATCCCTATTTATTTCCTTTTTTGGTTTGTTTTTGTGCCAAATAACTCTCATGTGTCAAAATGCAGGTTTAGGTGTCAGCAAATTATAGGCCACATTTGCTGAGCACTCTCCACTCTGAAGGATCCTTGCAGATGGTACGCAGAGGCTTCATTTCACCCACTGCCAAAATGTGGTCACTGCTGCATTTGGCAGTTGTTCAGTAACACACAGAAATGAACAGTGGCTCTTGTAGGCACCACTTGTGAGAATTATTTACTGTCAGGACAGAGAAAAACTAAAGAAGAGACGAAGGCACTGAACTAATAAGCATGTAAGCACGAGTGAAAGTGGTACACAGCACATCTGAGATGCGCAGTTTGAGTTCTGAGTCATCACCAAACCCACTGACACTCCATTTTACCTAAAAGGCATTCAGATCCATTGGAATGGCTATCGCAAATACGCCTGCAGGGAGCAGGTGTCACTGGAGGTGAGGGAGAAAGGATGAAGGGATGGTAAGGAATAGTGCAAGGGTAAAACACACTTGCAAAGCCCAAGATTTCTGCTGATTGCCCTGAGCTGTTCAGCTAAAACCACAGATTTTATCCGGTGTGCTTGCTGTCAGTCACTAGGAATGGGTGTTATGGGAAATCATATGAATATTTAGGATACACAACATACACTGAAGTTTGAAAGTGATAGAGTGTGCATGTGTGCATGTGTGCAAGTGCAAACCATCCCAGACCAACAGCTGAGGAGCTTAAAACAAGAGGAAGCATGAGTGACTTTAACTGTCCTGACATCTGGTGTATGACAAATACAGCTGAATGTGCCTCATCAACTGCCTCCCTAAATAATAGAGGACAAATTCATGATCCAGAAATCAGCAAGTGGGAGATTAAAAGTGTTCAATGTGATCTGCACTTAAAATCCTGATCTGTTCATGGGACCTCACATGCTCTGCTCTGGCTAAGGGTTCAAGCCCATGCTACATTTACAAATACACATCATTCTGCATCAGTCTTAGGGAAATTAGTTGAGACAACATTGCTGGTTTTTTCTGCAAGTTTTTGCCTTTACCAAGAGAAAAAAAAAAATAGCTGTAATCACAGAATCATAGAATATCCTGAGTTGGAAGGGACCCACAAGACTCATCGAGTCCAACTCCTGGCCCTGCACAAGATTATGCCAGAGAGTCACACCATGTACCCAAGAGCATTGTCCAAACACTTCCTGAACTCTCCTAGGCTGGTGCTGTGAGCCTGTTCCAGTGCCCAACCACCCTTTGGGTGAAGAACCTTTTCCTAATATCCAACCTAAACCTCTCCTGCCACAGCTCCAGGCCATTCCCTCAGGTCCTGTCACTGTCACCACAAAGAAGAGATCAGTGTTTGCCCCTCCTCTTCCCCTCACGAGGAATTTGTAACTGCAATGAGGTCTCCCCTTAGCCTCCTCTTCTCCAGGCTGAAAAGCCCAAGTCACCTCAGCCACTCCTCACGCACCTTCCCCTCAAGATCCTTCACCATCTTTACTGCCCTCCTTTGGACGTTCTCTAATAGTTTTTTATATTTCTTATATTGTGGTGGCCAAATATTCAAGGCGAGGCCACACCAATGCAGAGCAGAGCAGGTAATTTTAGATATAACATTTTCAAGGAGGCCAAATCATGATGGAAGCTATTTTGATACCAAATTTATCACACCTATTCTGGCTATTGAAAATATATGTCCATAGGACTAATCTAATTTTGTCCACCTTAATTCTCCCTGCCTATCCCATTAATATCACATAAAATGAAAGACAAACTTTTGAGAAATCCTTTTGCAAAATGGGATGAAGGCAGTTTTGAAAATCATCCCTTGTTGCTACAAATGTTGTGGAGGTTTTTGTAACGTTTGAGAAAAAAAATGGTCTGGCATTGAAAAATTTAAATCTATGCAAATCAGTAAATCCAGATGATATGCATCTGTGGAAATTAACTGATGAGTTTACTAAATGACTTAACAATTGTTTCTGAAAATCCATGGACTGGAAACAAACAGCTGCGATATAGATGTCTTTCAAAAAAGACGTAAAGTATAACAATCTGGACAGCTATCACGTATTGTGCCAGCTATTTTAGCCTAACAGACAGTACACAAAATAAATGAAACACTAGGAGATAGTCCAGCTCCTCTTGTATACTGCAGGGAATCTCTGGATTCAGATTAAGAAGATGAGGTATCACTTTTTTGCAAGACCAGATTGAATAAATAATTTGACAGTTTTTCACTAGAACATTCCTTCTTTTTTATGACTCATTTACATTGTCATTTTTTTCATCAGAAGCAACAAGAAGCCTAAAAAACACTCAGAGTGTGTCAGTGGTTTTCAATGGTCATCAGCCTTGGGAATTGGTGGATATTTGAACACTCTCCTACGGTCTAATTCAAGACATTTCAAGAAACATAGTATCTTATGAAAAAAATGTCTCAACATTGCAATATTTGTATGGACAGGTATGACCAGCTATAGACTTAATCATCTAGTTAACCAAACTTCATCTAAAAGTACTGACCCATGAAAAAGAAAAGAAAGAAAATACAAGCTATCGTAGTTTTTTTGGACTGAATTACAAAACAAGCAGTCAGAAAGAACGCAGGAGTGAATATATCATGATTGCCTTAAAAAAAATTAATATGGTGCCTTTTAGGTGAAAGATGAGTTAAAATTGACAAGCACTGATGCATGCAGTCAAAAAAACCCAAAAGGTCATTAAAATAATATGGTACTGATAAATCATACAGTCTTAAGTTGTCTCCAAGTTAAGTTTAGTCACCGCTTCATGCCAAAATTTTTTAACTGTCAGATTTTAGGACTCTGATGAAGGGCATGATTCTGTGCTGTAACATTTTATAGCTGATTAGCACAAGTATAAAAATAATTATGCAGAACACCAAGTCAGGATGTGTTGCAGACTGCACAGTGAGCAACTGAAACAGGAGGTGGATACAAGCATACAAAGGACATGTTAAAAATATCAAGGCTTAGTATTTTTTCCCCATGCTCATAAACAGCATCTTTGTCACCAGACTTAGAAGATTTATTGCCAAGTGGGTGGGATATGCATGGTCCTGACCTGGGTATTTATGATACAGGACAGTCTGATTAGTGAAGAGCAGAAAAATGGGCCATCAGGGTGGGGGTGCTTGACTTTACAGTCCCAAATTCCCAACCAGGCACACATCAGAGACTGGCACCACAAAATTACTGAACACCTGCTGGTCCTAGTGACTCTCCAACATCCACCTCATGCATATAAACCTTAAAAAACTGAGATTTAATGAGTTGCAGAGAAGTTCTCCAGTGGTGTGAAGTGGGTCACTGTCACTGCTGAGGTGAAATCCCAGCTCTATTAAATCCCTCTCTCTGACCACTGTCAGGCCAGGATTTCTACTCATAATGTGGAAAACACAATCATTAAATTTATAGGTAACAATTAATAAGGAATCACTGCAAGTAACACTGAGAGCCAGAAAATAATGCTGAAATTCTAGAGAGGGTAAAAATATGAGTAGGAAATAAAACCCTATTACTTGTACAGTAGCCGATGCTGGAGCAAAACAAGTTCCAAAAACTTATTTAGTAACAAAGAAAGCAATAAAAGTGAACAAGGTTTCAGGTGAGCTTGTTGCAACACAGCAGGAGTCAACATGTAAGGTGACACAGTGACTAAAAGCAAATCTGATTTCTGGCGTTGTATGGGACAAGGCACGTCAGAGCACATCACGGTGATATTCCCTCTCCTCTCCAGCTCTAACATGACCGCAGGTATCAGGGTGTTTAGGGACCACCACGAGATCTCAGAAATAAACACCTGAAACCCAGAGGAATGAGGCTGAACAACGCAATGGCACGGACAGCAGAGAGGTGCCCAATGACAAGTGACAGGAAAAAGGAACAAAAATCTCTTGACAAATCTTTTCTTGCTTCTCACTGTTTTCGATTTCCATTTTAAAACAGAAGGATTATGCCTTACTGTAGCTAATGAGAGCAGAAACAGATGCAGTAGGCAAGATAGATTATACATGGGATATTAATCGTTCTTCTTCAAAGCATAAACCAACACTAATTCACGGAATTAGTAAACAACAAATTCCCCTGAAGACAAGTTATTGTGTAGTCACTCATTACAGGCAATTTTATTCCTTCTCCTGAAACAGGTGATGCAGCACCAGCAAAGCCAGGGTCCCAGCCTAGAGAAACATGTGTTGTGACCAACACTGATATTTATGTGTTATAGATTGCAGGAGATCCAGCACAAACAGAGACACAGGGGAGCACACAGAGCAAGCAAGTTAGCTCCTCTAAACCAGAAAGACCTATGAGCAGACATCACCAAAACTGTAGGCCATCTTTTAGGCTGTTATCCAAAAAAGAACCCCAAATCCAACCCCCTAGGAAAACCCCATCAACATGGGCTTCACTTTAGGCTTGCAGCAGTCTCGGGACAACTTATTAGAGGAGACTGGGTGCTCAGCTGTATGTCTCCAAAAACAGAGAGATGTTTTTGTTTTACAAAGATCTGAGACTAAAATTCAACTCACTGCTTAGCATTTCTATTAAAAGGCACTGACAGTAACTGAGAGGTCTTCAGATATTTTTAGATGTTTTCCCATCCCTCAGAGATTATCAAGAACAGTCAACTTATATTTAAAAGCAAACAAACTTTTGTTCACCATATCTGGTCCGTTCACAATCAAATTAGTGTTTTTAATGGGATTACTCATTCAAAACTATCTCCCTGTAATATGCCAGACCATATTCATTAAGGTAGCTGTCAGACAGCAGATGTGAGCACAACCAGATAAATCTCTGCTCCTCAGTGGGACTACATTGTGCTCTCTGCCACCGTGCTCCAGGCAATCACAGCAGCTCAGGAAGCACAGGACGGAGCAGGGAGAGAGGAATGGCTATCGCATAGCAACAGATGGCAACCCTTCTACACAGCTTAGCCAGAAGCTAGGGGAAGGATATTTTATTTCTCCTTTCATTGCTGGGGCTTTATTTTTTAATATGTGTTCTTTCTTAAGTTTCAAACTTAATATTCTAGACAGACCCTGGTTCTTCTGACGGTCTATCTTTAGACTCTGAAAAGTTTGCCCTCCACTTCTGCTCATGCTCTGGTCTTTTTCATGTTGAATTTTTCAATTATAGTGACTGGCACTTCATGAAATTGTCTTCTGGAGTTGCAAAGTAATTTTGTTTATGCAACTGAGATAAAGAAGGAAGGTAGAGAAATGAAATGTGGAAGACTTCAATTTCTTTTACTTCACATCACTAAGCTTAAGGTTTACTGGTGAAAAAGGCAACATTGCTCCTTGGATCACGCTCATTGATCAGATGCTTGACTTTATATTAAAGTCTGTGAATACATTATGAAGCCATTGATACCAATCCTGGCAAGGATCACCTGACCCTTTTCTAAGGTAGCTAATTTGAAATTTGCACATTTATATGTGTCTTCCATCAAGACCTTCAGGAGTTGCTTGCTCTGTTCTTCAGGGTTGCCAAGTTTTGTGGGCACAGCGACATCCACTCTCATTTGGAACACCTCCTGTGTGATGGATTGTACAGGAGTGTCCTTCACAGTGCTGTATCTGTTTTGTGCAGTTCCTGCCTCTGATTAGAGTATGCAAGAGTAGCTCCACCTAAAGCTGTGTGAGCTCAGCAGGGGTTCACACAGGAACACGGGAACTGCCATAAAAGATAAAAACAGTGGTCCATCAAGACCCAGACCCCGTCTAGCACTGACCACTGCCAGATGTTTCTGAAGGAAACACAGCTCCGCTAATTTAGCTCACAGCGAGATTTGTTTTTTAACCTGAGGCAGTCGAAGAGGTTGGAGGTTTATACTCATGCTATTTAATCTTTAGGATTAAATTACAGATTAATTAAATAAATTACTTAATCTGTAAGACCCAGGTTCTTGCAGGTGCTCATGGGAACAGGCTCTTGCCAGGTACTGGCCAACATAATGTGCTGATTTTACAGACAAAACCACTACTCAAGAAGGGACCCTTTCTTGCAAATCTCAAAGTTGGTGACACTTCCCCAGACTAAGGGAGAGAGCATTTGCTCACCACTGAAAGAGACACTGAGCTTCAAGACAGAAACCTGTCTGATAGCTGTGAAATATTCTCATAAGGTTGTCATTTTTTCAGGTGCACATACATATATATAAACATATACACATATATGTATGTGTGCAAATACACCCCCATATATACATAGATATCCTTTTCCCCAAATCTGCTTCATAAAGCACTTAGATCTTTTCATGAGGGCAACACACCAGCCAGGGATCAGAGCCTGGGACTTGCCTGCCATCCATCCTGCCCCAAATGACAGGAAGAATGAGGGTGAGCTTGCAGGACAGGAGCAGGAATGACACTCTCCTGGAATTGATACTCCAGTAAAAGAGAAACCCCACTGTGCCACGAGTATGCTGACACACTTAGAGAAAACAACTACCTCCAAGTGGTGTTTACTGCAAGCTATCAGAACCCCAATTCACTGCAGAAGGATAATGCTTTTAGGGTGACAACCTTCCTCCTCTCACATGCTTTGATGGATATGAAATGAAATAAATAGACTATCTCAGGAAACTCTCCTAACCAATCTGCAAGGCAACACAAAGCGTGATATTACTGGGTTGTGAAGTCTCTCAAATTTCTGTACTACAGCTTTCAGAGACTAACTGGGGAAATGTATTATGAAAACAAAGGAAGGAAAAGAAAAGGGGAATTTGCAGGAGTCTGAGAGAGAACATATTTTCTGTTTCAGCTTGACTGTTCAGAAGTAGTTCCATATTTCTGTAAACAAAGTGTGAGCTAGATCTTAAGTTGCTGGAGGTGTGTGAGCTGTGGTAGTGACCCTCCCTGCTGCTGCTCTGGTTCTATTAGGGTAGCACTACAGAGAGCACATTCTTGCCTCAGTGGTAGTTGTAGCATCAAGGGCAAGACTCTGCCTTCATTTCTGGTTATAACACGCGCTTTATAATTACCTGTGTGTCCCCTTCCAAACAACATCAACACATAACAGGACTTTTCAACCCATACACATTTGCACAGTGCTCATGAAAATAAATATAGAGTCTCACAGGGTTTGTTGAACACGCTGCCTGGCCACGAAAGCAAATGTCTGCAGCTAGTCCTTACTGGGGACTATCACTCTCTGCTAGAGTGCTGCAAGGGTGCAGTAGCTGATTTAAAAAATAATTATACCACACAGCAACTTGTGATACCCCCATGACTCCAATTATATGAAGCAACATCTGTGGCCCATGGAGTCAGAAAAAGAAGCTTTGACTGAACTGTAGCTCTGCTACAAAAGTGAAGTGTCTGGTAACCAGTCCTGCAGCAGGAGACCATTACACACCCCCTTCTGCTCCTTGGCACCTGGGGAAAGGGGGCAGGTAACAGGGGAAGATGTTCCACTTCTGCAATGTTTAAGGCCTTTTTAGTAAATATTCAGTTCTGAGGGATCTAGACAACACCCAGTGAGCTCCACTTAAACGTGCCAGAAGAAGCTGCTTTCCAAGAGCATGAAGAGCCTGGTGTGCTTTCTGAAAAACAGCCACAAATCAAATAAGCAGCTGGACTCTGTGCACCCAGAAAGCGACTGCTACCACAATATGATGAGCCCTGCTGCCCCAAGGCAGACTGTTCTGCTCTCCTCTCCTAGGAAAAGAAATCACTTCCAAAATCTTCACTGTAAGTGCGGATTCACATAATTCTGTTTACTTCTGCAGGTGTCCTTTGGCATACCTGCTCAGTTTGGCAGGCAGCACATCTCCTGCCATGCTTTTCCCAGCACAGGTTAACTTATCCTTCTATCCTCTGTGTGACTTGCTGAGTTACAGCTATCACAAAGCACGCAAAGGCGGCTTTATGATCCTCGAAGAAAATAAATTAGACAAGTATGTGACATTAGTTGTCCACAGCTGCATGAATAAAGTAACAGGGATTCCCTCCATAACTGGCTGGAAAGAAAATAATTGCACATGCAGCACCTTCTAGAAATTAAACATGTTTTCTAAAGAATTAGGTATTTTAGAAAGGGAGATCTAGAGGCAAGCTGAATAACATCTGATTTTTTTTTGCCTTCTTCAAGAAAGAGTCTTTGTTCAATACTGTTTGTAAACATCTTTAAAACACAGCCAAAAGTAATAGGAATATAATCAATACCAGCTATGAACAGAGACATTTTTTCTGTAGCTGCAATTAGCTATTTTCAAAGAGCAGCTGATGAATAATGTATGCAAAAGGGTGGGTGGAAGGATTACTTAATTTTTCTTTAAGCAGATTATTTTAGCTTGGGTGAAAGACTACCAAGCTAAAGAATAGCGTTCAATATCACACAGTGTATAAACAGCTGTGGCTTAGCACATAATAAAAGCTATTAAGAGGCTGAGCCAAAAAACATATCTAGCTATGAGGAGGAGAAAGAGGCAAAGTACCGTGTAATGAGTGCCTTAGCTTCACATCTGCCATTCTGCCTTTGTGCACACGAGTCCATTCTGCAGCCTAAGATCTCACCTTTCTCTTCATTAGGGTTTTCTAAATGGCTCCAAATGGTATTTTGGCCTTTTTGTAAACAATTTTTTTTTAATTTCAAGGCTGCCAGATCACATGCCAGTAGACATTAAAGGCTGGAATATGAGTTGGCCACACATTCAGGTAACAGGAGACAACAACAGTGGTCACCCCAGCATCGGCTCTGTGTGCCCTCGGCATGCGGTGTTGGGGGCTAAGCAGCAAGCAGGTGGAGGACACCAAGAGCTTTGGCTCCATCCTCTTCACTGCATGGACTAGCCAAGCCCATGAAGGGTAAAATAGAAATTCACCTTCACTCTAACAGGAGAGGAGATTTTCTAACTCGGGTGCTCAGGCACCTGTCCCTCCACTGAGCTGATTTATCACCTTTCTCCTCTGCTCCCTTCTCCTTTGCAGCACAGGTCTTTATCAGGAGGTCACTCCACAACTTCTCTGCTGCACTAACTCATGCTGGCACATTTTCCTTGCTCCTCTACAATTCAGCATCCCCCCAGCCTGAGGGCTTGCTGCGGAGGGCAACTCTTGGTTAGAAAAGCAAATGTCTGAGCTGGTTTTGTGGCAAAGTTTATCCTTGGCTTTGCTTCCATTTACCTCCAAGTCAGCAAATGGCTTCAATGCAGTAGGCTTTGCATAAGCATTATTACCACAGGTCTTCAGTTACTACATTTCCCCCCTCTATTAATGCACGAGCAAATAAAGGCAGTTTTTTACCTCATGTTCTCCTTCCTGTGAACTGTCAGATACATTTCATAGACTCTCCCTTGTGGAACAGCTCCCGCTGGGATCAGCAAGCTTACTCCTGCAGAACAGAAGAGACACAAAGGATAAAATGGAAACAAAAAGAAGGGAGTGGGTCTGTGAAGAAGAGTGACAGGAGAGGCAGAGGATGAAGCCTGCAATGCCAGATTTTGAGCCAACCTCATCAGCAGACTGTAAATGACCAAGATGGGAGAAAAAGCATTTACTGTAACCCTGGTGTCTCCAGTGTCCAGCTGCCTGCTCTTATTCCTCTGCACTGAAATATGGGAGTGGAGAAGAGCATTTTCTTCCCTTTCATTTTACTTATAGAGCAGACAGATGGTTACGCTGTTGCTTACCTTGTAAAATGATGGAAGAACAAACAACTCTGACTAAAATTTCCAACAGCTGTAATGGGACATCTCTCCCTAGGCAATTCTTACTTAATTAAGATCAGGAAAGAAAAGCAGTGGAGCACTGTCCCAGGAAGCAACAAGAACTAGTTGATTGCTGAAAGATGGCTTCTGTGTCTGGCATCTTGTCTTTTAATGCACTCAGTTCCTAGACTGAGAGGGAGACAAAACTGGACTTCCTGGTTTTTGAATGTGCCTAGTCTGGTAAAGTGGCTCAAAACTGGGGAGTCCAACCTTGAAAAAACCATGGGGAAATAAGCTCAGTGTCCTTTTCAGTAATTATTTGCTGCACACTTGATTAAAAATCACTGCTCTTACACTATTCCCATTTAAGAGATGTCTCTACACAACAAACACAGCCCATGAACTGGCTTTTTCACTGGGCTGGACACATCTCAGCCAGCTCTCTTTGTAGATGTGGATTAGCTGGAAATCAGTGGCAAGGATTTGCATACAGTTATTACTACACAGCTGAAAACAAACCTAGAGGAAGATTATTTATATATAAATGTGTCTACACTAGAGAGACTTTATAGACACCTTGCATGGCCCTGCCTCTTTTCTTTACCATACAGGGTTTGGTTACACTGGAGACCTCCTGTGTGTTGGTGTACAGGGCCTCAGTCCCACACCAGTTTTGAAGGAGAGGGGTTAGCTAGGAAAGCATTTTCCACAAATGCCTTCTGGCACTTGTGTCTTTACAGGCCTGTTACAACCTAACCTGTGCATGCTTGCAGCTGTAACAGGGCAGGTGTACTGCAAATGAAGGGCTTTGACCATACCCTGAGGAGGACATACATACATCTAGAAGCAGCACAGAGGCATACAAGGTAGCAGCAAACAGATTATTTTGTTTTACAAAATCATTATTTTAATAATTTTTAAGGGATTACAGCATCAAATGTTTTTTTCTTTACAAATTGATATTAATATACATGAATTAACTGTGACTAATAGACTTTGCTGATAATGTGTACCACTGTGGCATAAGAAAACTGAGTATCAATATCTATCTTCAGCTGTTAGTTAGAAAAATGTGAAGTCCAAGACTGAATAGCATGAATTTTCAATATTGCTCATCAGTCAGCACCAGATTTATTGAAGTAGTTCAGCTTTCACTTAAATTTAATAGATATTTTTGCTTCCTGTTAGAAGAGCAGGGTTATGGCTCCAACCACTTTTGGCTGCTTCATGGGCAGCATGGGACTTCATCCTGGAAGGACCAAACCACCCAGGTCCTGGGCCACCTAAGCATTTTCCTTTCTCCCTAACATCAACAAATAATAAATGATCCAGCAAAGGTGCAGGGGACAAGGGTAGGCACTATCTCCTTGGTTGAGGACACTTGCTGTAAAATGGCCAAGCTATGAGCTGCAGTCTCACATGTACTGTGGTCCTACCTGAATTCAGAGTTCCAGTGAAATTGGGCAGGTGTATTCCTGACCACCGTGGAGCCTGCATATCTCCCACATCAAATGCTTCATGTATTTGATTCATTCTCCCTTAAGATATTAATGCTGCTCTTCAGCATCATGCTAAAACCATGGGAACCTCTAGGTGCCGAACTTCCTTAGAAAGACCATCAACGTTTCATGTAGGAACCAAGCAGCAGCATGGCTCTGCTAAAAAGTCTATCTGAAAGGCCTGAGCTCTCCCAAGGCTGCTCAAGAGCTCCTTGGATGCCCTGAAATTGCCTGCTGGTGCCAGGGTGGCCTGAAGGGGCCTGGAAGCCTGACTTTGTGCTTTATGAGAAAGATTGAGCAGCACGCTGCATTACATCAACAGGCCCTCAATGCTCAGTCCCTCTCTTTCCTAGTTGTAAAGGAAGTCAATAAGAAATACAGGTAAAAAGCCTACCAAAAATAGTATTCTGCTGTCCTACTTCAACTGCACATAGTCTGCAATGAATTGGAAGTGGAGCAACCAATTTGATTTTAAATTAATTTGTCCTCTTTTATGTGCGGTGACAAAATGGAGGCTTACTGTATTGCAGTCTCCTTTCTAGAACTGCATGAGAGGACAAGGTGATGCTGAAGTGCAACTTCACACAGGGGAGCTCTGAAGCCTTGCATTGCCATCTCAGAAAGTGGCTAAGAGCCCTGCAATTTTCTGCTTAGAATCACAGAATCATTTAGGTTGGAAGAGATCTCTAAGATCATTGCATCCAATCATTAACCTAACACCATCATGTTCACCACTAGATCACATCCCTAAGTATGACTTGGGAGAAGAGACCAATCCCCACCTTGCTGCAGCCTCTTTTCAGGTAGTTTTAGAAAGGGATAAGGTCACCTCTCAGCCTCCTTTTTTCCAGGCTACACAATCCCAGCTCCCTCAGCTGCTACTCCTAAGACTTGTGCTCTTGTAGTGAGGGGCCCAAATCTTCCTCAAGCCTGTAGTGTTTAAAAGGTGGCCAAAACTTTGGGTAGAAAATATATGAAGTACTTTGGTAGGTACAAATGAAGGGGAAAAAAAGCAACCCATCAATTTGTTTTGATCGAAGAAAAGGCAGAGCCCCAGGTATAGACTTTCTTTCCCCACATAAACAAGCTAACACCATTTAAACCCACAAAACAACTGCACCTTTAAGCCAGCATGGCTAGCACTTACCTGAATTGGGAATTACCAGGTGGCCTCCTAAGGAGTTGAAGGTCCCAAATGCGGTGCATGATGGGTCAGTTTGCCGAGCAAGGCTCTGGTTCTTCATGTTCAGGGTCTCATTCTCCAGCAGAGACTGTGTAATCTGTGGGGACAGCTTGGAGGAGAAGTCAGAGAGGTCATCCTGGGGAGTGACTGCACCAGAGGTGTTATAAACCTTGATCTTCAAGTTGGGGAGCGGGTCCAGGATTGGAGAGTTGGTCATTGGGATTTTATCAGAGACATCATGCAGGGCATACACAGGACCCCTGTACATGGCTGCAGCAGAAGTGAGGTCTGGTGGCACCGCCAGGAGGTCTGCAGTGGACATGAGAAGGAAAAACCATATTATTTCTCTGTTCTGCTGACTTTATTCTGAGCAACACTTTGGGTTTGCATTCTGCATTTTGCCTTTCATTCCAAACGCTCAGATACACAAAGTCCCTGAACCTTCATCTCCATTTCCATGAATCTCTCCAGGAAACTCCCAGGGCTCGTATTGCCCCAGCTGCTGTGGAATCCAATTGCCATACAGAATTGCAGCACGTTTCTGTTCTAAGAGTTTTCACTGGGATTATTTATTTGCAGGCTGCACTCAGATTTCAAATATGACATGCTTAGCTTCAGCACAAGATGTTCTGTACTGAGTAGATCTACTCAGTAGATCTACTTTTAACAGAGAACCCCTCCCTAAATGCTATGCAACAATCATTAACCAATTTATCTAACTGGCCTAATGACAGCATTCTTGAAATAAAAGACACAACAAGCCTATGAAGTCATCAGGCCCAGCACTCCCTGCAGTGCGGAATTAATACCTGCATCACACTTTTTTGAGATTTGTTTTAAAAGTTTCTCCAGCAAAGAAAACATTTCTGCTAATCTTACATGTGACAACTCTCTTGTCATCTTAACTCTTTGTGGCAGGGCATGCCTACCCCGTTTTCCTCTGCCACACAGGTTAAGCAGCGTGTATGCAAGAGATAACATGAATGATTCACAGCCGGGTTGTGGCTTATCTCTGGCAAAGAGATAAGAACTTAAACCCCAACTATGAATAAACATCCTGGCCCAGGATGCAGATGTGGAGAGATGACAGACATATTTTTGACCNGCCCAGCACTCCCTGCAGTGGGGAATTAATACCTGCATCACACTTTTTTGAGATTTGTTTTAAAAGTTTCTCCAGCAAAGAAAACATTTCTGCTAATCTTACATGTGACAACTCTCTTGTCATCTTAACTCTTACTTTGCTTTATTCTTCTGGTGCAGATATTGGGGAAAAAAGAGGAACTTTTCAGCCTAAATAAGTGTTTGATAAAGGCAGCAGTACCTTTAGAGAGTTTTTTCCTGGCCAATGAAGTGAGGAAAAAAACCAAGCTGTTATGCACCAGTGATAAAAATATTTGTTATTAAATGATGTTCTACCACTTCTTCTACATTTTCTATTAAAAGCACACAGTACTTCTCAAACTACTATTTATGCCTGTGGAGACAGGGCATAGGAAAAAAAAACTATGAGTGAAATAAAGGGGAGGGAGATGTGATAGAATTACTGTAGTATCACTCCTGTGATACATCCTGCCTCCATTGTTTCTGTCAGAGCTTTGCCTTTGATTTCAACTTGAGCTGGGCCTGTATTTCCACAAATGTCTCTGAGTTTCACTCTCACATTCATGTTCTCTCTTCAGAAGTTAAATTCACCTGCTTTAGACACTTGAGCACAGCTGACAAACGCCCCCATGGGTTTTGAGCACTTGACAATCAGAAACAAATGAACAGGATCTTTCTCCCCTTTATCAAGTGTCAACAGGCATCCAGCAATATCATTCATTCAGCCCAAGAGACCATAACCTGATAGCATCTCCCTGAATTGGTGAAAAAGGAGTGAAATGCCAACTAACCTTGCCTTGCAGCCTTGATGTTGACAGGCTGAAATCCCCCGTTGAGTGCCGAGGAGTCAATAATATCTGACTCAAAGTCACGGTGGTTCTTGCGATACACAAACAGGGCCACGACCACGGAAATAGCCAGGCACACGATCACGGCAATGACGATCCCGACGTAGAGAGCAACATCATCTGAGTCAGGAGCAGCTGCAGGAGAGAGGCCAGGAACCTTCAAGAAATGCCCTCCTCACAGAGACTTTCAAGAAAACACTTTCTAATCATTCTCGTTTCCTTCAGATATTTACTACCTTTTTTATAGGCTAATTTAAAATCCATTTCCAACACCATATAGCAGGTCTATGCCCTTTTGATGGAAAACAATCCTTGATTTCTCTCTAACTTGTGATCTAACTCTTTCCCTATCCACTTGTTCATCTATCTGATACTCAGGCTCTGAACAACTAAGCAAAACATGTTACAGACTTAAGACTCATGAACCAAACTCACCCTTATGAAAAGAGATAGTATGTCTCAGTGACGTAATGTCATAATATTGGCATTTAGAAGTTCATCTGATACCAAAAACAGGTGGGTTTTTAATTTTCAGAAGCCATATTTTTACTTTAAAAGAAGTAAAAGAACCCAAAATTTCCATTTTCTGTGGAATACTTGGAATATCAGTACATATCTTTGGTTGGTTTGGTTTTTTTTGAACTGTAATCTGTCATCACTCCCTTCCATCCATTTGCCTTTAAAAATATAAACTAGTAAATTAGCAAAGCAGAGAATCAAACATTGAATTCTCATCAGTGGCAATAACACACACATATTTAGATAAAAGCTGAAGCAAGCACAAGAAAAAATGTGGTAATTTACCAAAAGGAACCAAAATTTATTAGAGCTGTCTTGTGAGGAAATGGCTATGATATTTCTACTAGCTGCTTATACCATCTCTTCAGCACCAGTTCCAAGCTAATCTCTAGCATCATTATCCACCAGACATTTTTTTTCCAAAAGGTCTGAATATGTGTTCAAAAAATGATGTATTTCTATACAGTGAAGAATCCCATTTTTAGAAATAGCCTAATGAAAAAAGGAAGTGCAAAAACAAATCAGACTCTTTTAGTACCCCATTTTTGTTAGTTTGAAATGTGTGAAATCACTTTTATTTTATCTCTTTTAGCCATTTAAGCCAAGTTGCCCTCCAGCTGCAGAGGTAAAGGCTGGCAGATGCAGAAAGGGACTGATCAATCTCCGACAGCTCCGGGCTACCAGACCTTCAATTTACCAACCTTGAAACATCTCATATTTAACCCAGCAGTTCAGGAAGCAGAACTCTGAGTTCTGGCTCAAAGAAAAGTTACCCTTCCACCACAGTCCTTCCAGTTGCTAAGGGAATTTTAATGACAAGATGGCTCATTCTCTCTGGTTTCTGTCTCTGAGGAATCATCTTCTCCCATTTCCCTCGTGCACATGGGCCCTTATAATTCTGTGTCTGCTGCAAAGCACTGTGCCTGCTGTCAAGCAAGCAGAATGCCACTTACCCTGCTGAATAGGTCCCTTTTTCACCTAGTCACACTGAGCTGGCCCAACAGTAAAGCCTAACCCAAGGAACAGCATCAAATTAGCATCCAGGAACATAAAATCAAACATTAAACTTACAAGAAAATCCATATTCATTCTGGGTTCTCTGTTCAGTTGAAATAGGATAAATGAAACCTTAAAAAGAAAGAAATTAAACAAAAATGGGAACAAAATCAAATGAGGAGAACAAAAAAATGAAGCATGAAAAATAGTTTAATTAAAAAAAAAAAGGAAGGAAAAGAAACTGATGGCATTTTAAAATTCTGATACAGCACAGAATTATGATTTTGCATCCCCTGTCTCCTCCAGAGCCTTACTAAGAATTAATAAGCAGGCAGATTGAATTTCTAAGCCAAAATTGGTCTCGAGTCACTAACTTTGGAGTGCTTAAAGTCTTTCTTTTATTGAGCATAAACTGTAATGGATCTAATTTATTTCAGACATCTAGGGTCATTAGCATATGGAAAGTCTTTTTATCCTTATCCCTGCCATATGCTTTAATTCCCAGGACATGTTCGGTGAGGCTCTAAACAGTTTTTATATTTAATTATAATAGCTTGCTGTTGATCTAATAGAGCTAAAGGAGACCTGTTGTCACTGGTCAGAGGTTAAATACCGATTCATGGAGCAATCTATGCACAAAGCTCCCTCACTGTATTTCCTTGGAATTATTTTATCCTGTCCTTAATACATGTTCAATAGGAATTCCTTAGGGAGCAAAGAATTTGTCAGCAAACAGTAAACTGAGTGGTTTCTCTTTGAAATTATTACAAAATCAATAAGGCCCCCGGGGTCAGAACATTATTTATTTGAAATCTTTGCAAGCACCATATATCGACAAAATCATAACGCAATTTACAGCTTTATTTCGGGATGGATAAAGAAGAGATATGGATTCCTTTGTCTTTTCCTTCTGCAGTCCCTACAGCACAGCACATTGGAGCTGCTTAGTTCTCACACGAGTCCTGTGAACTTGCCGAGCATCTCCCATGTAGCAAATGAGTGAAATGCTCCAAGTCCCATCCTGCTGGAAAGGTAAATGAAAAATCCAAACCAAGCAGGGGAGTCGCTGTCTGGGATGGGATTAGAGTCAGTGTAAAAGAGAAGGTACCTCTCCTCCATCACCTCCCTTTAAGTTCTTCTGGAGGGAATTTCACGGGCTCCCCTTCGATCGCAATACAAGTTTCCAGACCTTAACTATTGCATAAATTCTACCGTACCTGAAATACCAGAGCAAAACCAGCTGATTTTTGAGGATGATGTTTTTTTTCTGGGACATCATGGGACAAACTATACTGCCTGTAATCTCTGTTTAAAGCTTTACTTCACAGCAAGGATTCCAGCCATACAATTGCTTTTAGAAATATCATGTACTTACATTCTTTTCCTTGGTTTTTTGAGGCAAGTTCACCTATGTGTGCTCTCAACATGCATACTCAATCTTTTGTTAATAACTGCTGTCTCCTTCCACCGGTGTACTTGAGGTATTGGCCATGAAAAGTCTGGTGAGTAACTTCTGAGGGCTTGAGTGAGTGCTCAGCAAGTTTGGGCATGAATTTACAGTATCCTTGTTACTCCCAATTATTCCCCAGATGAGTGCTGAAGCCCATAATTTGGTAAACCTAAATTTCAGCTATAGCCTTATGCCAAATATTTCCGTTGGCAAGATGTCTCTGGAGAGACCAAGAGGCAGGCAGAAGGGACTTAAAGGCCAAGGGACAAAGTGGAATTTAGGCTGGATGCATCTGTGAATGATTTTTTGCATCATACTCAAATCCAGTGGGAAAGCTGAGGATGTCTCCCTGCACTTCATGTGCCCCAGTAGGTTCTCAATGGAATGGAGCAGCACACATCCCCTGGCTCTGCATCACCCATGGAGCTTGAGCTCACCTGTGCAGAGCTGAAGAGGCTATTCCTCTCTCCTCACATTGCATCTGAGGCAGTAAGTTTTGTATTCAAGTTTGGGTATCATTCCTGCCACGTCTGAAGGGATCCAGCAGCTGCCACTCAACAGGCACAAAAGATGGCACCACCTGGATCAGCTGAGATGTTACTGAAAGCATTTTTTCCTCACAGGAAAACGGAAATTCAGGTTCAAGCTTTTTCAGCAAAGTAAACAAGCTTGGCCCTCAAATATTCTAAAAGAAATGTACCTCATTGCAACCTCTCCACAGACCCTGTTTGTCACAAATACATACTCATGGCTTACAAGTTTCCACAGATTCTCTTACTGCTAACTGTGGAGAGAATCCTTGCAACTACATAAGAGTGATGCCAATTTCCTCTACGGAAATGTTTTGTGCACGTATTCAAAGGCATGTTTATTGAAACAGGAGGAAGAGGCAAGGATGCTACAGGCTGCTTCTGCCATTAGGGCAGGATGTTTTACAACAAAATTGGTTTTAGGCACTCCTTTGTCACCCTTCCAAAAAGGGAGTGGGCATTGCAGGGGCAAGGAGAAGCCTGCAGCCATGCACTGGTGATGGGCAGGAGACAGGCTTCCTGCCATGATCCCAGCACAGGAGAACAGGGTTTTCTATAGGAAGTTGGCTGTCACACTGGTCCCTCTGACTATGCTTTCAAACAATAAAAAAAGAACATTTTCATCAGATAATGACACAAACCTGCTGGGATTAGTAACTGAAATAATGAAGAATGACTTCCCTCCTCTCCTCAAAGTAATTGCAGTGAAGAGAGATCTTTTCCATGTTTTTTTTTTTTTCCTCCTTGTATTAACAGCACTGCTTGGCAAATACCTAAGGGACTTCTACCAGGGTGATGAACATTTTTAATGAGTGTGAATTTAGAAAGGTGCTGGGGGGTTTGACTCTAGGAAGGCTGCTGACTCATACTTAGAACAGCTGGTTTCACAGTGAGCTACTTTGAGAAAAGTAATTTAAGCATCTTCCTATAGCTTGTTGGGAAATGTATATTTTCAAGAGCGCTTTTGCTATTTTGTTGAGTAACTTACTGTTGAATGAGTAAAGTAGCAATAATCATACTTTATGCTTGCATAGTGCCTGCTGTTCGAGGTTCTCAAAGGCTTACCAAAATGGGTATTTGTTTCCCTCATTGTACAAGCACCTCACCCTATGTCAAACCTGGAGAATCAGTGGATGGCTCAGGTTAATGCACAGAAATTGAACCACTGTAATTGCATGGTGAAGGCATTCAGTAAAGAGCCTTTAAGTTACGTTAATGTTTCTCCATGTATTGTACTTTATATTCCAATTTAGGCTTGTAAATATATTTTTTGTCCTTACGGAAGTGTTTCTATCAAGCATCAAAGGTGGGGTTTTTTAAACTAAATTAATTACACTGGCACAAATCCTTAGTACAAATGCGGATGTATCATTAGAAAGGTGCTTTAAGTAGACATTGCCAATTTTGTTTCTAGAAAGCATGAGAAGAGCAATTTATTCACCTTTATAACGATGGAACACACTGGGAAAAGTGAAGAAGGGTGAATATGTCAGAGTGTACTTGAAAAATTAACCAATCCAATGTTGACATATAGAAAAAACTAGAGCAGGCTTTTTATCAATTTACTTTAACTCAATTTAAGCATCAGTCACACTTGGCACTGATTGGGGAAACTGTGACCATTTAACTGAATAGATTGTGAAGCTCATTTAATTAGTTTGGTGCAGTTTGTGAAGGCAGATGATCCCCGAACACTGGAGGTCTAGCCTGAGCATTTTGGTCCCAGGTGAGGTGCTCTGACCTTCTGGGAACATGTTTGTGCCAGAAGCCCCGGGAGGCACAGTGGCTGCTCAGTGTCGCTGAATGGCCCTCAGTGTATGCGGTCATCTGCCTTTGGGGTCAGCTGTGACAAACAGCCAGGCTGACCCCTTCCACAGCACCAGCTCCTCTGCTGCAACTTGCCTTGGGAGGAGCAGATAAACCTTCTGCCAAGCTGGGGTAAAATAAAACATTTGGGAACGGAGAATCTCAGGCCTTTGAAAGATAACTGTGCAGAGATTATCGCGCTGACTCCCTTCAGACTGACATTTAACTCACCAAAGAGTCACCAAAACAACTTCCTAAGCTCTTTTTCTTCCACTGGGAAAGAATCTGCTCCTCAGCATATTCATGGGCATATATACACTCACATGCTGCTCAGTGTGGAATCTCAGTATTATGATCATGGGCTTTCTGAAATCCTGTGTTTGATTTTACCTAGAAAGCCATGGGAATATACTGCCTTGGCCTGTGAACTAGCATATTTTAAAGAGAACTTTTATCCCTGTGGTATAAAACACTAGGTCACAGCTTTAGGCAGAGGGAACTTTGTAACTGGCTCCACTTTTTGGTCCTTAATTGGTTTTGCTAGCTTTCTAGTCATGCTGAATTTGTATTAATGGATATCAATTTTAGAGTGAATTGATCAGATTATGAAAATATTTTACTCTGCTGCTTGCTGAAATTAAAATATTTACATAAGAGAGAAAGAAAAATACCCAGTTTTCAATTTCTATTTTTCCTGTCTGCTTTCCCTCTTCCCAGCAACTATCTAGGTAAGACAGGTGAAGTAGCTGAGGATGATCTTTCTGGCCCCTTATTTACTAGGGCTTATACAGTTTGGGTCACATTTACGAAAATACATACAATTATCCTGCAAAGAAATAGTTTTATATCATTAGCTGCTGAGGTCACAGTTAATGATATGTAGTTTGAGACTGTGTCAAGATCAGTGAGAACTGGAGACCTGCACTTCCATTTAATAAAGTGAAGATTGCATAAAGCACACCATAACTGCTAGTTTCTTCAATGAATCATACTTTAATCTGGCACCACTTGATTCTAATCTATAAACTCTCTTTACTGTCTCTGTAGCAGTTTCAAAAAGAGCTGTGGTCAAGTAATTCCACGGTCCTTCTGAAAGCCTAGCCACATGACATGCCTCCAGAACATCCTGTTGCAAAGAACTCAACAGGTTAAGCATAACATATTGTAACAGCACTTTCCCTGCTTTTGGCTCCAAAATCAATGCCCTTAAATCACCTCTGAGAAAAGAAGGTGCCACACATTCAACTGCTGCCTTCCTTCCCCAGGAAACAGATAGAGACTAATTCTTACATGCAGAAGCTTAACATTTGAAGGAAGCAGTTCTTAGATGATTTAAAATAGGTGTGTGGTATATAAAATGTGACATGAGTTTACTGAAACAAGTCAGTAAACCTTTGTTTTGCTGTGATACATACACATCAGATGAATTCCAGTATTTGATAACTCAAAGCCAGCAAGTTGGTAATTATTTTTCATACCAGACCCAAACAACATGCACCCAGTTTCTTCTGTCCTTAATTCCCTAGATGAGGTCTTCTTTCAGCATTAAGTCATATTACCCTCCTCTTTGGTCCAGCTCCAGTAGCTCAGAATTTAATTTAAAATCTTTGGGTTTTGCTGAAATTTTCTGTGAGTCTCAGTCTCAGATATTATCCTGGGAAGTTTGAATAAAATTGTTTTAAGAATCCTGGTAACTTTTTTCCTGGTTGTTAATTTCTAGTTCAATGGATCTCAATGAGTAAAAAATCCTCAACCCTCCCCAAGTATATATTGCTGTTTCCAAATTCCAAGTTCTAGAAATTCAGCCTATCCACCTTTCCCTATAAAATGCCATTCTCAATTCAATGTCAGCCCAATTTCAGGCTTTTTTGCACTCATGGGAAGAGACATTCATCAATTCTACATTCTGAATTCCATTATACAAAGAGGGTTTTGAGACAAAGAAGAAAAAAATTATAGGTCCCTGCAGTGTTTGCGGTGCTGTGACTGTGGCTGTGACCTTGCATTACTACTCCTGTTTCCTTCTGCCTCACCTCATTCACCACCATTTCTACAGCTATCACCAGCTTGCTTGAGTTCCTTCATTGTTTTTAAAGGAAATTCTAGATGATCAGTACAGTGTGCAAAGGCTCAAAGCTTTCAGAAAAGACTTTCAAGGGCTTTCAAAATATTAATTCAGATGCATTGCAAATGCTATTGGCGTCCATCTTAGTCCATCTAGGTTTCCATTTATGATGGACAAGCAGTCACATATTGCCAGCTTATGAGAAGGAATTTAGGAGATTTGATTTGACATTCAGGAGTTTTAAATTGCTTTGTGGAAGTTCCACTGTCCAGAGGCTGCACGTATTTCCAGTATTTTCTTTTCTACAAGGGGCAGAGTTAATGGTACAAGAGCAATCTTAGAGTAAACCCCATATTCTGACTGTTTTTATTGTCAAGGCTTCATGTTCATTTAATATGTTGCTAATGCAGATTTACCATAGGAAAAGTATTAACAATAATGTTTGAACTCTAATTGCTGTTAATTATTTCTCTCCCTTGCCGTTTCCCAGGAAATGTATAACAAAACTGAGAAGATGTGATATGTTGTACCTTACTTGTGGTGGTTAAAAATTAAAAAAAAACCCCAAAAATCAAACCAACAACAGAGTCCCTGGTGCAGCAAAAATCTTTCAGACAGAACACACCCAGCTTCTTCCTACATTTTCTATTCTAAAGAAAGACCTTCATGTCTGTAGTAATGATGATCTGAAGGTCAGATATGATATCAGGCATCCCAGAGATAATGCACAGCAATTTATTTTCCTTCTGAAGGACTAATTATTGGCATATTCAGGGTGGGCTAATAAACAGGGAGCTTGAGGTTTTGTGACTGATTATTTACTTGGGTATTATCTCAGATCTTTCCTGAGTGGGTGAGTTAAATGGGGACACTCTCTTGTTCTCTCCTTGAGCAGGAGTTCATGATATTCTATAATTAAGACTGCAATTATGTTTTCATTTTAAATTAGATCCTGACATTTTGTTAACATTGATAGAAAGGTCTTGCCTGAGTTTAAACATGCGTGACATCTATATGGGAATAAGGGAAGATGGAAGAGAAGGATAACTTGTTGCTAAACTTTGATGTGGATTAGAATATCCAAGTTTGACATTATGCAGTCTTTTGCAGTTAAGGACTTTGACCTTTTGGTTAAATCTTATGTCAGTCTTTAGTAGGACCTCAGCATTGGGTTTGTTACGCATGTTTGACAGCAAAAGTAAACACATGCCTGGCACTGCAATTCACTAGATGTGTATTTACAAATTCCACCCTTGCAAAGACTGAATGCTAAATAGACTTCCTGGGGTTCACTTTGTTGTAGTGGGACAAGTGCACTGAAATGAGGACAAGGGACACCACTGAAGAGAGGATACATGGCAGACAGCTAGGCAAGGACAACTGGAAGAGGATCTAGGAGAGGGGATCAAAACTGTTAAGAATGCTGGACAAAAAGGGTCATAGAAAGCATACGTTATCGACATGGAACAGGTATAAAATTCTTTGGCAGGTTCGTAAGCTCAGACATAAGGTAATTTGTGTTCCCCAGTTTATAACCTCAAAAATCTCAGACTCCAGAATCAGCTCAGCTGAACAGCTCAAAGTTTGTTTCCCAAACTCTAGAAACTTCCTTCCCCAACATGAGTTTTCATCTAAGCATGCTGCCAATAATTTTGTTAGTCCAGATTTAGAAATAGAGAGCACTGAGTTTTACTTCTCATTATTTCACTTACTCCTTGATGAGCCTTCAGATGCTCATGTAACTTTGCCCTGCCTGACACCCTGACAAGAAAGCAAAAATTGTGAAATACATCCACCTTTGTATATGACAAGGAAAATACGAACGTACATTATTGTCACTGTAGGGGGTGGTTTTCTTCTACAATTAAATCAATATATCAGTTAGACTTCATAAGGTTTGAATTCTTCTTTCATCTATCTGAGTAACTTTTTGAGTTTTTTAATGTGTAGAGGAATAGGGAAGAATAAAAGAAAACCTAAGAGAATAAAGAAGAATGAAAAGTATAGGTGGACAAGGTTGTCTTTTTTTCTCCTCTCTGCATGGCTATAATATTTTTTTAATTAGTGCAGATTTTTGAAAACAGTCTAGAGATCTTACAGCACTTTCTATCTTTAAAAATAATGTGGAGGTGGCTCTTTCTGAACTGACTGGGATTAAGACACAGGGATTTCAGTGCCCTGGGTTTTGCCTGTGGCTCTGCACTTCTATTTTCTCCCAACACTTTTATCTGCTTCAAGCAGTTGGTTTTCTAGGCAAGAGCTCTCAGCTGTACAGGGCCCATCGGAGCCTGGATGCTTCTCAGCTGGGGATTTTTCATGTTGCTACAATAAAATAGGGATGAGTCATAACTCCGAGATGTGTGCATAAACTCCCTTGGCTGCCACACCATTATGTAGTAGCTGGGTAGAAAACAGAATAACACATCCCTTTACCCCTATCAAATAACAATATTATGGAAAACTTCCACTAGGAACAGATGAGATGCCTTCTTCAAATGAATGAACTCCCCCTGCTAGGCCAAAACAGGCCAGGTGGCTGTATCATTATGCTGACAGACTGAATGTATTAGAAGTTCTCTCCTGACCCACATGCTCTTAATAGAAGGTTTTATTTCATTCCTCTGCACACACAGGCTTCTGTTGCAGTCTCCCTTGAGAGAGTTCTGCTTACCTTCTGGAGTCTGGAAAATATTCCCCTGCTCTTTGCACACTGATCTGCTCTGGTGGACCTGTGGTCCTCATCAAGCTGCTCTGCCCTGTAGTTCTTCCCTGAATGCCTGCTTTCAAATCAAGCCAAAAAGGGAAACAAATACTTATTCCTTCAGAGGTTCTGACATGTTACATTAACCAAGCAGGGCATGTGCAGAATTTGTATGTTTTGGGAAGAAAGAAATGCTAGTATCAGGGTAACCTTGCTTTCTGCTCAGGATCTGTGTATAAACAGAGACAAGACTGGAAAAGGGCAGCAGTTAGCCATTTCATGCCCAAGCAGGACAAAATGCATCTTTTTCACTTGCTTAGGCACTATCATTGCAAGAGGGAACCTTATGAACTTCATACTGCATTTCAGACAAGGATTTCAGAGCACTCAGCAAATACAGATTTGCTGCCACCATTTCACATCAATTTGCCCTTGACTAGAAGGCAGCCTTTTCTAAGAAGGAATGGAATTACCAGTCTGGTAATAACATCCTCACCACGGTATTGTGTTTTCCTCCAGTGGTGCACCTGCTATTTGAGTTTCCAAGTAGTTAAGCTGCATGCAGGGAGAGGACCAGAGTGACCTGAGAGTTAGTCCAGAGCATTGTCTGTAGCAACAGGTGAAGCTGTTTTGAATCTCTTCTTCCATTTTTTAAAATGACAGCAGCACATCTCAGTCTTTTCATGCTCAAGAAACAAAGGGAAAGTCCATACTGGATCTGATGACACTCGGCAATGATTCACAGGTGGAAATTCCCTTTTGTTCCTATTGAATGATAGATTCTTATCCCATATTGTGAGACTGTGTAAAGTAAATAATTTTACTTCACAGAGCAACAGTACTATTTGTGTAACTATATAACCCATAGTCTTCAAGCAATGACATGTGCTTCTGTATTATCTTGCTTGCTGCTGTAAGACAGTTAGCTTTGTGTTTTGAAAAAAAATAAAACACTACTTAGCCAGCCTTTTATGAAAAGCCACAGTGGTTGACTAAAGCCAAGAGTGAGCAGAAAAAGGGGCACTGGTTTTCTCCCTCTGACTGCGCTGGTGCCAGCCCTGCACGTCCCAGGCATGATTTCGGAAAAGACCAAAAGACCAGCAGGCACCAACCTCATGCCTAGGGACTTGCTGTACTTATTCATTCAGGACAGGGACAATACAGATCTGAACACTGTCACTTCAGATCCTCAACAGAAAGGATATATGTGACACGCTGTGAGCATGACAGCTGCATGTCACAGCTCAGGTAATAAGCCTTCAAACAACTCAGGTAATAAGCCTTCAACATAACCATGCAGCACAGCTAACTCTCCTCACAGGTTGTCCACTTCTTCCTGACTATCAGCTGGATTTTACACATAAGGCAAAGCAGAAGCATCTGTTTTGTACCACACAAGCCATCTCGCACTCATTCCAGACTGAGTCCAGCAAAACACTTCCCCTTGTATGTTGCTTTAAAAATGTTTGTGACTTAGTGAAGGGAACTACTTGTACTGAAGTTTGAGCCAGCAGGAGAGTGCTTTGCTTTCTTATTCCCCGCACAGAACACCCACCAAAGTCATTAGGTGATATGAGTGAAGGGCTAATTGCAGTGCTTCAGTTCACAGCAATCCCCTGTGAGATGCAGTGCGTGCCTTTAAAAGTGTTGCTCCTTGCACTGAAGTATTTACCACAGTACTTGTACATCAAATGGGAAATAATGCAACTATGGAGGCAATAATGCAACTACCGTGGGTGGTAACCAGCCAATTTTTTTTATACCTACAGCAGATTTTGTTCCAGAAGATCGTATTAATGCTATTATGGGAATTATGAAATTGTTATAATGGGAACTGCTAGACAATATTGTGTACTTGAAAACTTAAAATAGCAATGACTGCCCTAAATTTTCACTACATCTGCTTTTCCTCTTCCATTCAGCCTGCTGTCTCTCTGTGGGCTCTCTAGTTTAATGACTGTTCATCCCTTCATGTTAACGGGAAAATACTAACTACTGGATACGGGAGAGTTTGTGTGTGCTAGCAAGATGATTAGTCTGAATAAACGCAACAGCAGAGTTGCATGAGAAATGCCACAGTTAGTGGTAAGCACAAACTACAGCTTTGGGTGTAAAATACTGTAATTACAAGGGATGGAGAAAGCTCCACTGTTTTTATCCCCACAGAAATCAATAGTGGTGCAGACTTGTGCTCTTTGCTGGAGCAGGGGCAGTCTGATGAAAGAGCTTATTGATTTATCCAGCTGATGCTACTGAAGTGAATAATAGACTGGAAGAGAAAGGGCTTGTAAATTAGACTCATTCAATCCAGCATTTTCCAGGATATCTTTTACATGCAGCTATATAGAGATATATATTTACAAGTGAGTTTTTGTCAGAGCAACAAGCTAGTGACTCCTGGCAAGAGAGTCTGCCTACTAATTCTTTGACCTCAACTATACCCATGGTGTCAACCTTTAATCTCTCACTAAAGACTGACAGTAAGGAGGTAGCACCAGGGCACCTAGGAACAGGATTTGACTGTGGAGCAGGTAAGCAGCTGGCCAACAGATCTCCCAGAGAGCTGTGGCCACAGAAAAAAGGTGGCTGTAGCTTCCTCCACACCACAGGAGCCATGCTAGACCCAGTGGCATGAAGCCACTGGAAAAGACTGCTGTGAATCTACAAGTGCCCAGGCAAGGAGAATTGTCAGTTCCAGGCCAGACCCCCAAAGCCTCAAATAATGTGGAAAGAGGCATGTTGTTTTAGGAATGAAAGGAGTGTTGTGTATCTTCCTGGCTCAGCAGGCAGAGAGGGTATGAATCTAAATCCACACGGGCAAAAACGTAAGTGTTCAGATTGATTTTGCATAAACTGAGAAAGAGAAATAAAGAAAAAGAGAGGGAAGGAGAGAGAGAGAGAGAGAGCAGCAGGCACACTGCCACGAAGTACAGCAAATCAATCTTCTCAGCAGTGATGGATCAGGGAGCAGGACTGTAAGTTTTACAGGTAGATGAAACCCCGCGAGTATAAAGACACCATTAAAACACTGCCATTAAATTCCAACACTGAAGGATTATCATGGCCCCTGGAGCTAAGCAGGTCATTATGTGACTGCATATTTTTCATTACCATTTTTTATATACATATATATGAAGCAGAATAGGATTCACAACAGTTTCACCCTCTCTCCTGCTGAAGACCTCGGCTTTATACTCAGCATCCACTTTCACAAATAAAATGCAATATACCATCAACAGATAAATGAGATCCCTACAGGGCTTTTATTCTGCTGTACTATTATATCTACTTTTCCACAAGATTTCTGCTTAAATGGCTCTCTTTATGCACATACACAAAGATGACATACACCTGTCTAAATGTAATCTGATAGTGAAGAGCTCTTCTGTGTGGGGAAAAGCATCTTTTCCTCCTAATTTGCCATAATGACTTATTAACACTGCTGGAACTAGGGGTGCATTAGCTTGCCTACAATAAAAATCGCCAAGGTGTTATATAGTAAGACATGGCTGGATTTTTTCCCCCTATCTTTAGAAATGAAAAAGAGAGGAGGTCTGAATTTCACTTTTCCAATTTCACCATAAAAACAAGTCTTTTGAGGGATTATAGCTTTATAGACTGCTGACATTGACTAATAGCTTTTAGCATGACGAAAATGCTTGTGTGAGCCACATTGAGGAAGATATTTGTAAATCTGGGAAACCTCAAAGTAAATGGTCATGCTGTGCCATGGGGCAGCTCAGAGATCACTACCAACATAGCAGCTATCCTGTATAGCACTCATTCAAAGAGCAGACCAATTTACTAGCAGGTAATTTTCTGTCATCATGACTATTTCAGTCAAAAGTAATCTGCCTCAGAGAATAAAAATTCTTTACTCCTTTTTTATGATAGAACTCAAAGCATTTTATGATCTTGACACACAGGTACTGGATGGGTACAGCCACAACTCCTTGGACAACAGAGAGCTGAGGCTTGACAGAGAAGTATTGCAAAGAGATGGGATGAAGGAATAGGCAAGAGCAGTATGCGAGGATTTTGGCTCAGGTTATTGTACTAATGAAATGTGAAAGGGAGTTTTGATGCACCAGCAGACCAGAGAAGACCTCATTTTTGAGAAGGGATGGAGTGTAGAGCCAACTAATTGTTCATCAGTGTATGTCAGAATTACACTTAAAAC
Organism: Pachycephala philippinensis; assembly: GCA_013397055.1. Classification (NCBI taxonomy): domain Eukaryota; kingdom Metazoa; phylum Chordata; class Aves; order Passeriformes; genus Pachycephala; species Pachycephala philippinensis. The sequence goes on from VWZT01002923.1 coordinate 975,236, forward strand.
CTGGGTTTTTTTGCTTCTCTCTCTATTAGTCAGAAAGGCAGGACCACGGCATGAATAGGCACAGGTGGAATAGATATCAGTGCTAGAGCTGATTTTCAAGAGGCTGCAGCGTGCTGATGACCAGATATGAAGTTTGCATCAGCTCTGCATTGATGCAGCACACCTCTTCCTACCACAGGTCACCCGAATTTCAAAAGGGAGCATAACTATTATAAATAGAAACACATGCACTCACCATTCCTGACAGTAAGAAGCCAGAAGCCAATCTGCTTGGCCAAGTTTGCTCTTTTGAAAATGCTGGCTTTGCCCCAAATGCTCTATTTTTCCTTTTGCAGTGCTGTAAGAGCCACTGCCAAGCTTCTCTGGACAGATGCTGAGCCACTACAGAGAGGAGGGCTGTTTGGTGGGGAAGGCCAGCAGGAGAAGGCTCTGTTATGACTCTTTCTAATTCTTCACAGTTTCATACTCCAGGCAAGGAGAGTGGGGTGTCCAATCTGGTTGAGAACTGCATTAACTCATTTCTCCTACAAATGGTTCTGTGACTTTAGGTGATTGATACTGATCTGCAGCTATTTCAGGGTTTGCCACACACATCCCAGATCCTGAAGAGAGCACTTACCCTGCATGCAGAGCCCATCCGTGCAGTTCTTGGACTGCAGCACCAGCCCCTCGCAGTCCTTGCCCCCATTCTTGGGTGCTGGGGCCGTGCACTCTCTCCGGCGCCAGTGGGTGCACTCCGTGCCACAGGTGGACCACTTGCTCCAGGATGTCCACTTGCCATCCACTGAGACAAGGAAAGGACACAACTTGTTAGGGGTACACAAAAGTGAGACCAAGACAGAGAGATGCACGTTGGCACAAGCCAGACTGCAGCTCCCAGACATTCCTGGCAAGGCAGAAGTATCATCAGCCTGCTCTTCTGCTTCTGGTCTGGAAATGCACATTCACCCCCACATCTTTCTCTCTGCCCCAGCCCCATTTCTGGTCTTTCTTCCCCTTTACATAAACTTCTAACCAGTTTATCTGTGATCAAAGTGTACAAGCAACAAGTCAGAAATCTGTGATTTAATTTTTTGGCATGGGGGTGGCATTTTTTAACACAGAGGTTAGACTTGTCCGGAAATTCTTCTTTAGTAGGAAGATATTTAATGTTAAATATTCTCTATTAAAAGAAATACCTAGAGGCACCAATCTATTTCACATGAGCAGAACCAGGAATGCGTTTAGCACCTTTCAAAATCCTGCAAATGATTTTCAAAAGCACTAAACTAAACAGCTGAAGAACAAAATATAAAATTGCTCCAGTAACAGAGCTGGATTACCAAACTTCACAAGCTGAAGATGACCTTACGGTCACTGATTTCAGTGGGTCAGTAGCAGGAGTGCACTGGACAGTAGGAGAGATGGCAGAATTTTATCACAGAGAAGTCACCAACTACTGTTGCATGTCCTGAAAGAATTTTGTATTTTTCAGAAGTTTACATTTAAATAACTTCTAAAAGTATGGATACACATCACTTTCCAATAAAAATGCCTTTGTATTTGAGGATTGTATATGTCAGGTAAACATCTGCATCAAATTTAATATCCACATCCCAGATGCTTTACTTGCTGAGACAGCTGGACTGAACAGACATTGCAAATATATTTGCATCACAGTTGCTTTCTATATTAAAATCCCAATTCTTTCCTGGAGTTTTCAACCTTTATCTCCTACATTTTGAAGCTCTGAATGTTCCCTAAATCCCCTGCTTTAGAAGAGCTGAGACCACAGTGAAAGCAGTGTGCAAAAGAAGGGCTGAAACCCCTGCTGCTTGGTAAGATGTGTTCACTATTTTATCTACTTATGCAATACAATTGCATATTAATTCAATGAAATGTTGGATTTATTAATAATGAGAAGGAAGCTTTTGCAACTAATAGTGTTCTCCTGGAATGACTGATGACAGACAAAGCATTTATGTGTGCTGTTCATACTGCACCTGGGCACAGGGTGGTGCAGGCTATTTTCTGGACGCTCTGGCCCTCGCAGAAGGCGCCGCCGTTGAGCGGGGCAGGGTTGGTGCAGGTCCTGGTGCGTTTCTGGAAGCCTCTCCCGCAGCGGCTGTTACACACGGACCACTCAGTCCAGGTGGACCAGCCTCCGTTCACTGCAAAGCAAGAGAGAAAGAGCCTGGTCACACAAACAGCCCGGCTTCTGGCAAGGCGCTTCTGGCTCTGTGTCATGCGGCCTCCAACAGTGGCCACAAGAGATGGCACGAGAAGCAACACTGAACAGGTGAAAACCCGCGTCTCCAACTCACCAAGCGTATGCCAGAAGTCATTGTACAAGCTGAAGAAATGCTGATGCTGAATGAAAAACACCACTTGATGACTATCAGGGTTGGCAGGTGACCTGACTTATCCTGAAAACCAACCTGACCCAGCCTTAAGTGCGTGGTGGAGTGTGCAAGATCAAGATCCCTTCAGGTTCAGAGAGCCCTGCCAGCCAGAAGCCTGTGCTCTGAGAGCTGCACCATTGTCCAGAGGGAGATAACCTGCACTCCCACTTATTCTCAGATGCACCCATCACCTATGCATGCTGAGAGACCCCTACGCTTTGATTAGATTTTGAGAATTTTCTTTTCCTTTCTTTCAAGAAGGTGACTTCGGGATGTCAGGACAACTTCACTCACCCCTCTGTGGACAATAGATGGTGCATATATGAATGTCCCAGCCCTTCCCTAACAGATATTTAAGCTGTTCAGAACAAACTAACACTAAGTGCATTTTTTTCTGTTGGACTTTGGGAAGATATTTATGCTGACTCTCCTTTTCACCCACCTCAGTTTCTGGGGTGGATGGAGGGATGAAGAAGGAGTTGTGCTGCTCTACATAATAATGTCATTGTCAGGGCCTGGGTAATAACATACTAACTGCTCGGATTCCCTAAACCCAAATGTTTGTGACATGACACAACCCTTAAGCATCTCTGGCAGCAAAACTCATAAAAATGCCTGCTCCCTACACATGTCTCTTGAATACACTTCTGAAAAAAATTCTGTGTATGTATGAAGAAGGGTTGTAGTACGCCTACATCTTTATGTTTCTGCATTCATCTCAGTTACAAAACATGGTGCTCTTGCATGGTCCATCCCTCAATATCAAAAGCACTGCTAATCAACTCAATTCAGCCAGTTTTCTATAAAAACTGAAGTAAAAAGCCCTCATTGTAACTTCAGAAAAGCAACTGCTTACAATTAAATCTAACTGCTACCCTGAATATGAAATGAATATTAGGGATAATCATGGGGATTTTTTCCTACTTGTCTATCCTATAATTAAGCTGATTGTAAGAAACACCAGTTCAGTCAGCTGGCACATAATCAGAGCAGGTTTTGTTCTGGTGGATACCCCCACCTGGAATGCATTTGGGGCAGTAACTCTGCAGGGGCAAAGGCTTGGACTGGTGGGGCAGAGCTGCAGCGCAACACAGGCTGGAAGAGACCCTAGGAGGGCATCTCATCCTGTCCCAGCCAAAGCACGGCCAGAGTCAGTCATATCAGGACTGTGGATGCTGACACAGAATAATGCTATCCCATGCTTTATGTTCCCCTGATGTTTAGTTTTAAGCTAGGCTGTGTGCCTATGAACTGCAGTCCCAGAACACTTTGCTGTTTTGCTCTTGATGAGGGTATGTTCTGGAAGTAGGCACCAAAAATAAGCTTATTTAAAGATATATAAGAAGATGGTGGGTTCTGATGAGCTCTGATACTCTTACCAGTCTCTGGGAGCACAAACTCCCTATCAGTTTCACTCTTAATTCTGAAAAGGGTCACTAAGAACATGTACTGTGTTGGTAGTAAGCCATGCCTTGGCCACTCCTGCTGGAGGATGTGCCCTCTTGGCTCCTTGCTGTATCCAGCCAGTGTGTGTTACACCAAGGGGAACAGCTGCCTTCTCTCCAGTGAGACTGTTTGTGTAGGGGGCTGTTTCTCCTTTAACGCCACTGCCTGTCACCAATAAGCCAAACCATCAGACTTCTGAGGGATGTCAGCAGTGCCCCTCACTGCAGTCCCCTCACTGCAGTCCCCTGCAAGTCACTAGGCAGCACAGGCAGCCCAGCCTGGGCACTGACCGCAGCCAGAGTTGCACATGGGCACTGTGAATCCCCCTCCTGCCCCACCTCCTGCTCTGTGTGTCCATCCCTGTGCAACAGTACAAGGCATCACTCACCATAGACTATCACAGTCGCTGTGGTGCTTTTCCTCTTGGCCACAATGTTTTTTGCAACACAGGTGTAATTGGCTGTGTCAGAAAGCCGGGCTTGCTTGATGATCAGGTTGTGATCAATGGTGATGTAAAAATTTCGGTCTTCCACGGGATCAATCACGTCTTCATTCTTCAGCCACTCCACCTTCGGGTTTCAAAGGGCCAGAGGGGAGGCAGTGAGTCAGCACCAAGTCACACCAATATGGACAGACACAGTATCTGTGATTACTTTGCTCATCCCAGAAAACACTACGAGCCAAGGCACGTGACGTAGGACTCACCTGATGAACGTCACCAACTGAGATAAAACACCAGGGCAGTCACACAGGAGAACACCCTTCATGCCTACCCTCTCCTTCAAGTCCCCTTCCGTCCCACCCATCCACACAACAGCTGTCTTCCCTTGCCTTGAAAACATCAATGCATTTTCAAAGGCTGCCAGGTACTGTACAGAGAAAAGCTGATCTGTGCTTTCAGAGTCGGAGGCAAGGCAAAATGAAAGGGTGATATCTTAGGAGTGTATCTACAAACACAAAATTCTCTTACAACATCAGAAACTCTAAATCAGCACGGATCTCACCCATTCTTTTCCATAAACTACCTAATTAGGCAGTTAATAATGCAGTAACCTTGTACATACCTGCCCTGGGTCTAAAACAATGAAGCCCTCTACTGGTGTGGGTCGCACTAACAAATCACAAACCCCAATGTTTTTAAGCACACTTGCACTCACATGCACATGCATTGTCTTGCTTCAATCGGAATGAAACAAGATAGAGTCTGTTACCAAGGAAATAGGAAATCACAAGGACATAAGTGCTTATTTTCCCTTTTTATTTGTGTAAGCTATATTTTACTTTAATAAAGCATAATTTCCTTGGTTGCACAGAAAAATATTTTCCTATGTGATTTTTAATCTAGACAATATTCTCTTTATTGCCTTCCTAAGAAAACACCCTGTTACATCCCAGCTGACTGCTGTGAGCCACTTCAATGTAATTTGGCTGCAAATCTAGCAGCTCGTTTTCATTTGAACTGAGTGCGCTGAAGGACAGGACTGGGGCCCTGGATGGATCAAAGCTGGGCCTTCATGTCACTGGGTCACTCCAGCCTGTGCCCAAGATTTAATTAAAGGAAGAAAAACATAAATACAATCAACCCACTGGACTTGTGAGGTGCTAGCTGCCAAATCCTTTTCTCAAAAACTCCACCTTTGTAAAGACATTTGAGAAACTACCCAAGCATCGACATACCCCAAAAGCAATAGAGGACCTGCTTACCACCTGAGACAGCTATACAGACTGCCCCAAGCCGTGGTGAGAAAAACCAAAGATTTCTCCTGGTGTTCAACACAGAGGGCTCAATACACCTCCAGACAAAGCCAGTCAATGCTGCAAGACCAGTGCTGGCAGATGTGAGCTCGGATTATTGGTGGTGCCCACCACCCTCTCCCCACCTTTAGCCCCGCCTTAAGCAGCTCCAGCTCCCCTACTCCAGTTTGGGTGGATGCACTTCAGGTACGAGCTGCTTCCAAAGATTTACACCTTAGTGAATGTAGAGCCACTGCTCTAAGGAAGGCTTGATTTAAACCGCTCTCTTTCACAGCAGATCACTGTGGGATGTGGCAGCCTCACAGCTGTCGCTACTGCGGAGCTTAAAGGCAGTGGAGTAAGAAGGGCTCTGGGAATGGGTATGTGTGTCTGCGAGGAGCAGGGGAGGGAGAAATAGACGCAAAACTTTGGAGGCTGTATTTCTGTCACTATCACAATCATGTTTCACCATGGAAGATACAAGCTCTTAGTCAATAATCTGTTTTTCCTTGACAGAATGACTAAACTTGTTTTTCCGCCTTTCTTGAATCCTATTAGGGCTCAGGTATAATCAAGACAGACAGATTCCTGTTCAGTCAATGGCAACATTTAGCTCCTTCCTCACCTGCAAGCCGAGTCTGAATGCATTCTAGACTGAAAACAAGCCAGGATCTTATCTCCATCAGTGGTAGGCTGCCATTTAACTGCTGTCTCTCACACAAAAAAATACATATTTCTTTGGTTTTAATGTCACTATTTATTTCTGGGATGGAGTACAGACTTATGCCAGGGCTCTAAAAGATGCTACACCCACTGCCAGAGTTGTGTACATCCCACTTTCAAATCTGCTTGTATTCTTCCTGTGGTCTGCATATTGAGGACACCAGGAAACCAGTAAGGACAGGATTACAGTCTACACGATTTAAGGCTCAGTTTAAAATATTTCTGGTATGCCCATCCAAGAATATACTCTAGCAGCCTTTGGCACCCTGAAGGCTCCATGCCCAAGCACATGATTCTTTTTTCTACTACTCTGCAACATTTTCTCTCTCTGCAAAAACACACATACATATTCAGTCTGGGTCTCAAATGAGTAGGCAAAATTAACGCTGTAAGCATTGAATTCCCTATCATCCCTGCAGAACCACCAAAGATAATATGAAATGAGAAGTTGCCAATACAAAAAAAAAAAAACAAAAAAACAAAAAAACCCACCAAAAAGCAAAACAAAGCAGCTCTGTATAATTCAGTATATTGCTTCTGGCTCTACACCAAATCTCTTAGGAAAAAGATCCTTTTCACCTAATGTCTGACAGAATTTGCTAACAGTAAAAGTTTGAAGAACAACAGAATGTCTTTTTTTCTGCTGGTACATCAGTACTGTGTGTGCCTGTTTAAATGCCATCTCTTTTATGAGGTATCTCTTTAATATATCTAATTCAGTCTTTTGGCATCCAGGTTTTTATGGTGTCTGTTAATGCTGCAAACTCTAACGTCAAATCTGAAGGAAGGAACTGATGGATGATTTGACAAGCAGTGGGAGTCTCCTTTCACACATATTTTAGCCACCAGTAGAACAACACAAAAAAGAGAACACCCCTCTAGTGGTTGTGTTTGCTTCCGCAATCCTTGTAGAAATGGGAACTAATTAAACACACTACAACATGTGAGACTGTTGTTGGTACTTATTTTCAATTATTGCTGGCCCCACTTTTTATAGTGCAGGTGACTGCAGTGCTCAGTGCCTCCAAACCTCAGATTGTTTTTTTTTTTTTTTTGAGGTAACCAGAGTAGGTGGGAGTAGGGTTGTTCTGTCGCGTAAGTAGGAAGAGATCAGGTGTCAAACACAGAAGAGAAGCAAGCAGAATGAGACAGTGTGATTTATGAGTGACAAGTATGCCAACTGCTATCACAGAAGTGAAAAGCAACGATCCCTTTTGATGCCATGTCATTCCCCAAGGTGCAGCCCCCTTGCTGAAACAGGCTGTTAATCCAGTCAACGCAGAAACTTACCCTGAATTCAATTCTGCAGCCTGAATAATACTTACTGGCAGCTAAGGCGCTGGACACTTCTGTGCCAGAGACCTGTACACCTACAGACAAGTGGACAGAGGAGCAGTGGGATATCCAAGGGCACTTCTAAGTGCACAAAAGCCTGACTTCAAGGTCACACATCCTTATGCCTCCATTTCTCATCTCTCTGGGAGATATTCCGGAGTAGATGTTTGCTTTTGCCTAAACCTTAAGGATGTATATTTACTGGCTATAATCAGAACAATTCTTGAACATGTACCTAGCTCTATGTATTCAATTAAATCAGGCACATCCCTCCAGCTGTTACTGATAAATGTACTGATGGTCATGCATATATGTAGAAAAAGCATGGGATCAGTTTTTCCTTATCCTAACAGCAATAATTTAATTGGCAACAATTATGCCATGAAGGGTGGTGTAATTGTACCCTCTAGGGGATGACAGCTATGGAAAATTATAACAACATACATGTTTCTTCTCATATACCAAACCCCTGGAACAAAGCAGACACAAAATCCCTTTTCTTCTTGTCAGTTTTCTACTCAATAAGGTATTTTTGTCATATGTTTGCAAACTGACTAGCAACAGAAGGCCACTCAGTCGAGGTGGGAGAGTGGTGAATGAAATCCTGACCAACAGAATCTGCAGATGCTGAGAAGCTGGAGCACACCTGGAGCCAGCTACCTTTTGGTCAGAGCTCCTTAGCGCTCTGGGTGCAACTTGCAGAGCCATGAGGCACACGGCTCCTGCCAGCAGCACTGGATCTGCACATCCAGGGCTGCTAATGGGCTGGCAAGCGAGGCTGCAGGAGACTGAGACGTCCCTGAGGCCGGCAGGGGAAGGCACAATCCAAGGTGGCTGTAATTTAGAACAACATACCTTGTAGTGTCTTTTCTGTCACCCCGCTCCCTGGTGAGAGACAGATGTGTTTTCTCTAATCATTCACTGATTGGTATCGGGAGATACATTAACATAATTGGCACATTTGTTCTAATTAACAGAAGGAACCTGCCACATGCCACCCAACATGAAAAGCAAGACCATCAGCAAGAACAGAAAACTGCAATAAGCACCTCAGCTCTACCTGGGAGCTGCAGCCAGACCTGTGCTGCCACGGGGTGTTTCCAGCAGCAGCACACACAGACACTAAGACTTGCAAAGCCAGGCCAGGCTCCTGTGCAGACTAAATGAATACAGGGAACATAAATCACACAAGCGATTACACACGCAGGAAAACCTATTACAGAAGCTAATTGCTGATACAAATTTAGCCATACCGAGTTACTAGCATTCCTAGGCACTAAAATCTCTTGGCACACTTGCGGATGCGTGACTGTTTTAGAAACTGGTAGAGCAGAAACACATCTGCTCTGAAAGAAACCCAAGGATGGAAAAGGAATATGATCTCATCTAGATGCTGCCCTCTTGATCGTACAAGTTGTTCCCTACACGTCTGGCAATCTCAAGAGCAAAGTCAGCAGGGTCTGAGTTCTGGATCCCGGTTGCTCATTGCCTCCTCTGCACCAGCCTGCCCTAGAGTCATCTTCAGAGCCAGGAGCACCTGCGTAAAACGGCAAGTGTTCCATCCTCCAGACACAGGCAAAGCCCTCCAGTGCAATTTTCCACAAGAAACAAGATGCAAACATCTGGGAGTGGCAAGAGACTTGCCTTGATGAAAGGCAATTTGTAATTTTGGAAGGCGAGAACATTGCACCCATGCCTTCCCCATGCCTGGTTGACACAGCAGGATTGCTTTCCATCTGGTTGCCCATCCACGCTGGATTGTGGCTGGTGTTCTCTGCAGCTGTGCCAACTGGTCCCTTGCAGCAGTCCCTGCTGAGCTGGCATCACCTCCAACAGCCACAGGGAAATCCCAGCTCCCCGGCTTCACCTGAATTTAACACACACATCTATGCCAAGCCGTAGTAAGGGCACACACCACACGTTCCAGTAAGAATAAAGCATTTGTGAAACTAACTAACTACCTAACTACTGATTTGGACACAGTACAAGATGTCTAAGTGAGACTGAGAAAACGCTAGCAGTTTTCATATGAGCCAGCAGCAATTTCAGGTACCTTGAGACTTGAGTGCCTCTTTGAAGAATGTTCTTTGATTTTGGATCTGGTTTCATCCCAGAAATTGTCTGCTGGAGAGGATGCTGTCCTCTATGTACTGTTTACTGGAAAGATATTTCATACACATTTAAGATTGAAAATAAAAGGAAAAAGAAGTCATCTCCAAAGAGACTGAAATTACAGCTATGAGAGACTGCAAAACATACTGAGACAGCAAATGCAAACCACCCTGGCACTTTGTTCAGTTGTTCTTATTGTGCCTCTGCTGCCAGTAAGGAGAATTGTTGTTCCTGCTGTGGAAACACTTCCTTAATTACACATATATCCAGCTTTCTGCTTGCAGGGTGTATGTACAGATGCTGGATGTCTCCAGCCCCATTTACAGCTTTGCTTTATGCACAACTGGGAAGTTAAGCCTCAGAATAAACTTCTGAGGTGGACTGGTACCAGCAGACGGAGAACTTTATTCCACAGAGTCTCAAATTCAAACACAGATCATGGCAATATTAAATGAAAACCACAGCATCTGCTATGTGGCCATCAGAAGTTGCTGGGCTTCCTATCCCACCTGAAAGAGGAGCTTGAGCTGCACATGTTGACTGGCACTTTTGGCACCATGTGGGCGTGTGGACTCCCCAGTCCCTGAAGCAACTGGGAGCGGTCTGTTGGGAAGTAGCTTTAAACACATTACCAAAGTGATGTCTGTGGTTCTTTGGTTGGATGCATAGGTGGATGGATCTTATTCTTCACAGCACAGAGCGATACGACTTTTGGGATCATGAAACTCAATAAGGGGATGGGATTTGAGGGGTGGTTGAAGTCCCCAAGGACATCCCCTTCCCCACTCTACCTCAAAATTGCATAGCGACTGCTGTCATACACACAGCTCCTCCTACCAGTTTCAAAAGGCTGTAAATCCTATATGGTTACACATTTTAGTGAAGCAAAAGCACCAGGTCTAGAAACACATGAAAATTCCTGAACAAAACCCAGTAAACCTGATCAAACAACTCTTGAGTGACAACTGATGTGTGCTCTGCAGGCGGTATTTTGGAAGTACCTCCATGAAAACGTGGGAACATCATAATTCTTCATGCCTAAGGTGAGCACTGCATTTGAAGAAGTTATTGTCAGAGGAACTGAGCAAGGCAGACACTATCATCAGGTGACTGGGGGTGCTGGTAAGAACCAGGAGCTCTGCAAAGACCTGACAGAGGTAACTCACACCTCAGGCACTATGAGGCCTGTTGTTTATAGTGAGCAAGAATCACTGTGCCAAAGCAGGACCTGATGGACTAATCCTGTAGGAGTACAGAATAGTGACTGAGGAACTGTCTTCTCTAAAAGGAGAACTGGGAGGTATGCTCATCTACCTCAACAGAAAAAATGCAGCTAAAAGCTGTGTCCCACACTGTGTATCTTCCAAAACTAAAAATATTAAATGATGAGTACAGCCTGAACAGGACAGGTAGGTTGCGTTGGCTAAACCAGAATCCCAGAGCTGTCTTTGCCACAGAAAGCAAGCTGTAGAGAAGAAGATAAGCTAGCGGGGTTCATGTCAGTGCTTTTGTAGAAAATCTCCCATTGTAATATTTCCTGGAGGAACTAGAAGTCTGATTGTTCTCCAGTCCCACAGCTCATCCTCACCTGCACTGAATCATACAGCAACTGGATTCACTTTGGAGCATGGTCTGCCCTCACTCACATGGGCAACAATGGAACTGCACTAGCAAGGAAAAGTACAGTAGATCCCATAGAAAATTCAGGTCTCAAAAAAACCAGTCCCACAAGACCTGTGCACTTTGGCATGAGTTTCTGCCCTGTGGAAATGAACTGGTAGGAAATGTAAAAACAAGGCCACTAATAATCTAGTAGTCAGCGTACTTCCCAGGAAAGCACAAACCCAAATGCAAACCTGTCCTTCAAGCAGGAGGTTGTAACCTATGTCTGATGCTTCACAAGAGTGACTCGACCACCCACCAGTAGGCTGGGGGGTAAAAACCTGTGTGAAAAGGGACAGAAATGTAGGGGATCGGGGGCTGACAATTGCAGGGTGCTTTATCCTGTACTTTTGGAGAGGGACAGGCCTGCATGGCCAGACCTTACTCAATGGATCTCTACAGCAAAGGATGAGCAGCCCTCATTCATTTTAGGCTGTGCTCCTTCTGCACAGAAAGCTGCCTCCCCCTCCCCACTCTTTGTCCCACTGACACCCGAAGGCAGCTCTGCTGTATGTCACAAGGCACTGCAAAGGACAGTGTCACTTTTCAGCAATTAGCATTTGTGGCCACGAGCTCCTCTACTTGAGTCTCTTAGAGCTCACTTTCCTGCTGTGAATATAAAACAGTCTCAGTGACACACACCTGCATGGAAACGCACACACGTGAATTCCCAATTAAGGGATAACTGCTGCAAAACATAAGAGGCTCTCAGGAAACATCGCAAACAGCAGTCATATTAATAAACAATTTGGAGGAGTCCCTAGCTTCCACCAGCCTTTGCCTGTGCAAGAGCAGCTGAATAAAGTTTGTGTCACAGTCATCTTGACTCGGCAAAACACCCTCTTCTGCCTCTTGACTCAGCGATCCTTTTCCCCTTGCTCTAGTTCCTAATTAGAGCCATGAATGTGGATAAATATCATATCCAGTTTTAAACCCAACTGGGTCACCAAACTGTACACTACACCCTGTTCTGCAATTAAATTACTCTGTGAAACACCTCAATTAAAATTAAAGAAGCAATTACCCCCCTGTTAAAGGCACCACAAATCATACATTTCAATGCAAAAGTTCATCTGGCAGCTTACGGCATATTAACCAATCTCACATCTCATTTGTGTTTTGATCTATAACCTACCCAAATGAGCTAATTTGATGTGACTCAGTGTCTCTAACTATATTTTATCTGTGCAATACGATGCTGGTGTCTTTCAAAGAACAAGTTAAATGAGCTAAGGGGTTAATTGCTAACAACTCAGCCATTACTGCTGGAGCATCACAGAATGGAATCCTTCGTGCCTTCTCAGGTTAGGTTTTAAAAATCGCATACAGAGAGCAGAGTGGAATTGAAATGGATGTTTCTGTTCATGCTGGGGAGCTGCAACTCTCTGACTTCCACTGAGCATGAGGCTGGCCGGTCACCCTACTGATCTCACCACCTTATCCTACTTCTCCCCACTGGGGAAAAGCAGAAGGCAAGAGAAGCACAGAGCTCAGGCAGGGTGCTGTTTGTTTTTATGTCTGCTCATTTTTCTCTCTTTTTGTCCCAGCAGGAATATGTGAGCTGTCCCCCTCACCCCTCAGCTATGTGTGGAAACCTCAGTGTAACAGCACCTGTGCTCGTCCCTCTGCTGCTTGCCTGGGCCATGCATTGGAACAGCCCAAACTTTTACCTGGGTGGTTCAGAACCTGTAGGTTTGTTCAGCTTGATATTGGCTGTAAACCTGAGAGTGGGAGGGATGCCATGGTGCAGCTGACACCCACACTGGTCAGGGCAGTGGGCAGGGGTACATGACGGCAGAGAAGCTGATCTGGTCTTCCCAGAGACCATGGAAACCCTCGTTTCCTGACTTTGTCCCAAGTGAACAAGAAAGATGTACTTTGATTTGACCTCAGGCCATGAAGCTGGTATATTTTAACACATCTATTTGTATTTGGATTTTGGCTTTTTCTTTTTTTTTTCCTAGTGTCCATGACCTGAGCCTGCTTTAATGCTTGTCATGTGCTGGTAGATCTGAAGGACTGGTAAGTGTTTCCTTAAAAGCTTTGCCTGCCCAGCTCTGTCTGTGTCCTTCTTGCCCTCTGGAGAAGCAGTATGCTGCTGTGTGGTTCAGCTCTTCAGTAGTTCTAAGATCTGCTCTAGCATTGATCCATAAGAGCTTGACACAGTTAATTGCAATTAAATATGCCGGGAATGATAAGACTGAATTCCCTAGACACTGAAAAGAGGACAGAATTTATCCCTGAGCATGCTTGTTCTCACCACTTTGAAATACCAGGAAAAAAAGAAAAACAAACCAAACACCCAACAGAGAATGAAGGAGGAGAATAGAATCAAAGAGAAAAAGCAAGCAAAAGATGTTGAGACTCTGGACTCCAGCACTGCACTACATTACACCGAAGGTGCATTTTGTACAGTTTCACAGTGTAAGCTTTTCTTCATCTGTTTTGGTGTTAAATCCAGTGACTACTTCAGAAGCCAGTAAGTAAAAAATAAAAACTAAACAAAACACAGTTTCCAGTGTGTGAAGAGTCTGAGGCACATGCTCACCACAGCATTTGGAAATGCTGCTCACAGCTGCAGCATATGCATTATCCTACTCTACTTGGAATCAAAGCAGTCTTTCAACAAGATGGAAAACAGCCTCAGTCTGCTGCCTGCCTTCTCCCAAGCCCTTCTTACAGTTACCTGTACCACCATATCAGAAACTTCTCCAAACAAATAAATTAAGTCTTAAACAAAGAACTCATTCATCTTTAAATTAAAATAATCATGTAATCCTTCAACCCACCAAGTTATCTTTCATCTTTCCTTTTTTTTTTTTAATTTATCTTACTAGCTTCAGCAAGTGGCTGTAATAAAGTGCCACATTAAGGTATTCATATTCATTAGTGTTCAGGTCTTTGTTCTTTTAATAGTGTTGGAAAGAATCTACAAAGAGGCTGTATTAGGCGGCTGTCCAATCTGGGTGTTTGATCTCCTTCTGACTTCAAAAGTCAGAAGAGGAAAAAAACCCCACATTGAGAACGGTTCTTTTGAATGTCAGATAGGGAGTATAAGATTTCTGAGCCTGCCAAGTGCTAATTGGTGTCTGCCCTGACCACGGCACAAGTCAGATTCTGAGCCAGTCAATGCACCGTCATGAAGAGCTATTGACAGACTGAGCAGGATACTGGAAGGCAGGAAAAAGCACAACTGTTATGGCAGCAGCTCACAGAGCATTTTTTCAGAGATCACTTTCCACAAATCATGCTAAATTATGCTGTTTGGGTCTCAGCCACGCGACTGGGTATAACAGAGCTTTCCGAGGGAACAACTGGACTGGCTGCTGAAATTCCACAGGTGCTTGTAACACTGCATAAAAATGAACTACCCGTCAGTGTTAATCTCTGTTTCTAGCAAAGGTAATGAAGTTCCCCAGTACTACCCTGCACTGCCTGAACAACATATCCCAGTGCAAAAACTCCTGTCATGGTACAACAACAAGTTGATTTGATGCAAAAGAAGCATCAGAAAGGAAAATAAAAAACCTGCTGCTAAGTTCCTGAGGAAACCCAACTGACTAATATTACAGTTGTCAGCAAGCTGGCTCGGCAGACCTAAACACTCTTTACAGTTTTGGAGATCTTAATGGGGAAAGAAAACAGACTACGGAACAAGAAAATGGGAAAAATCTTCTGCGCTAATTATTCTTTCTGATGTTTGTGGACACGTTTCTGCAATTCTGATTAAATCTAAACTCGGGTTAGATGGGGAGGCAACACTTTAAGCTTCATCTCCTGAGAAATCAGCCATCAGCGCTGAGTGACAACCACTTTGCTACTTAGCCATGACAGTCTGACTTATCCTAATGCAAATTGGCAACAGTTTCTCCTGTGCGTGGCAGAGGAAAACCGAAGAGAATTCAGATAGGGGAATTACCGTCATTAGCAATCAATTTTTCTCTTAACAGCCGCGGTGGATTTAGGATTTCAGAGGCTCCCCTGTGACTCAGAGACCCCCCTTCCATGAGCTGTGAGTCTGAAGCTGGAGCCACCGCTGCACTAAGGGAAGCTGCTGCTCACTGCTGTTGTCAGGCACAGATTCTGCTGAAGGGCAAGCCGGCTCCTGCAGGTGGAGGGCAGGCTACCCACTCTGGGTTTGCTTAAAAGCCAGTAGGAAAAACAGCTAAGTCCCTGAAGATGGCTTATTAGGCAGACATAACCTTTGTTTTCCCAAACCTCGTGCTGCCTTACCTGGGAGCCTGTACTGAACCATGGTACATCCTCTCAAGCCAAGCTGGCAGGGTGGTGCACACACATGAGTGAAATATAATCTGGCAAACTAAAAATTAAAATATCTTTATACCGTGTTTGAAAGGTGCCCCTCAGAAGAAGTGAAAAGTTTTTTTTCTTTAAAAGCAAAAGGAAAGATACTAGGCTGGTATTAATATGTTCCCCCAGCTACGTGTCCTATGGATGCCAGATACAGTTGTGATTTTTCAAAGGGAAGAAAAACCTGAAACCAAACCGCCTGCAGCTCTGCCCAGCAAGGCACCACAACCCAAAGCCATCAATCAGGTCCCAATCAATCCTGTCCATGAGCAGCAGTCAGTCAGCTCTCCATTACCACCCATTCATCACACCCTGCTGTAAGTCACTGCACTGTCAGCCACCCATCAGGCCTTAGTTAGGGTGTCCCAGTGCCAGACACTGCTGCTGTTGCTCACCTCTGCTACCGGGATGCCTTCAGGGGGACGGCATTGGAGCAGGACCTCTTGCTCCAGGGACACTTCTTTCCCCAAGGGCTCCTGCTCAAAAGTTTTCCGGAGATCTGGGGAGGGAGAAGAAAAAGAAATCATTAGCATTAATATCAGCTGGTCAATTAAATTACATTTGATTGCCATACTGGATAAATGCAAGAGATGGAGAAAACAGCAGTTCTGCTCCCTGTAAAATAAAACACTTTAAAAAGTCTGGGTCATGTTTTCACTTTATGCCAACATTAAGCAAAGATTTCATAGTGGATTTATTACTTATATTGTGGTACAGCATGTGAACCCAGTGAGGAACCAAGGTTTTCCATGGAAGGTCATGTCCAGACACAGAACAAAAAGTGAAACAAGTCCCTTCTTCAGATAATTTATGTTTGGTAAACTATACCAGCAAAGTACTAAAGAAAGTTATGGAAAATTAAATAAATCTGTAAAACTACAGCATGTAAACTGAGTTGCCTTAAACTCATAGATGAAAGTGCTCATGCTGTGATTTAATGTACTTTTAGCTCATAAGCTTTAACTTTACAGCTTTAGCTAATTTGTCTACACCTCATCATTTTCCCCGTAGCACTAAGTTATTATCATTATTAATAATAATGTAGTAATAATAATACTAATGATAATAATAAAAAGTCACTATGAGGAGCTGAACCATGCTGGGATCCCTCCACAGCACCACAGAAATGTGGCAGACTGACAGGGCATCGAATGCACCTCCAAAGACGGGACCAGTTCGTTGTACTGGACAGCTGGGAAGTCTGGCTTTTTTGTATTCTTCTATAGTGTCTTTGCACTGATGGTAAAATGGACTTGAGAAGTTCCCTCCTTACCACTGTCTCTGTGTTTCTGCCATGGACTGGCACCCTCTCCACTGTGCCAGGGAGGACGTGGCTTTGGAGAACTGCACATTCAGCCCCCGTAGCTACTGGGGATATTTCTCCCTGCTGCCGGTTCCTTCTGCAAATGGATGTGAAGCCATGCTCAAAGTCACATCAAAGAGCTGGCCTGACTTCAAAAACTTTACAACCCAGTTATTTTTGTTTTACTTCTTGTTCTGAAGTCAAACCATTTCCGTACATCAGCTCACAGTGAGGTTGCACAAATACTTGGGTCATATTGGCAACAAGACACAGTCATATGGGAACAATTTAAAAGCCAGATATTCCATATTTTGAAGCCATAACCTGTGTCTGGGCTGGAAAACAGATCACTGAATTGAACCAGTTTACAAATAAACCACGTAAAGAGTTATTTTTCATCTAGATTACCTCCAAGGTCTGTTTTAGAGCCGACCCCACAACAAACTGCATCAGTGCTACCAGAAGGCAAAACCTGGGGTTGGCAAATGCAAAGATGGAAAAGGAGATGGCGTGGCTGCCACCAAAATCAGCTCCTCTGACACCCTGAAACTCTGAAACTTTGAGTATCATGAGACCTCTATCTCTTAGCCTATATTGTGAAAATGTGGTTGTTCAATTACCTGGATTTAAGTGTCAGTCTAATGGTACCATGAAAAAGCTCTGTCATAGCTGGAGATGCTCATTTTAACTTGATATAGTGGTAAACTTCTGACATCCAAGCATTTCCCCAGTGAAACTGAGGCATCTCAGTCATTCCTCTGCATCACAGGCATGAGATACGCAGCCCCACACTTCCCTGCTTTCCCACCAGGGGCATTCCTGCTCCCTCTGGCACACAGGGCAGGGATACTTAGAGCCCCTCTGATGGGACAAGATTTATGGACACAGTTTAGGGGATGAAGGATAAGCTTTGGTACATCTCACTACAGCAATATAAGAAATTGCTGTCTCCAGCTCTCTGCTTGTTTGGGGTTAGCTTCTGTCAAAAGGAAGTTCATGCCAATGTCACAGCCACCCCACCACAAACCCCACCTCAGTTGTTGCTGAAGGCTTTACCCTACAACACCAGGTAACTTAGGGCAAAGAGGAGGAGCAAAAATCTGGACATGAACATTTCTTAGGATGACATGCCAAGTTTCACCAGGCTGTGCCCCTCAGCATCTCTGTCACACTAGAGTTACTCCAGGCCAGTGACGTTCATGTGACATAAACCACAGCGAGTCTCTGATGTCTGTACAGAGCTCCCAATGCATTGCCAGCTCCAGCGCCATCGGCTTCATCCCACCCTCTCTGACAGGCTACCCAGCGGACATTTGGGTCCTACACCTCCATTTGAGTAAACCTTAAACCCTCCAGGTGCCCATGGGTGGGAGTCATTCCAAGGACAAAATGCTGAGCTTTCGCTTGCTGTAATTCTGCATGTTAAACATGGAAATGAGCAGCTCTTTCAGGAGCTGGTAGGTTTCTTGGGAAGTTACATTCTTCCTTTGGCCCAGGCTCCTCACCCATCGTGTGGGCTTGATAGGTATCCTGGGCACACATAATGTCAGGATAATGCAGTTTGCTTTAAATTAGCAAACAGCTGGGGTTGTATTGCTAGCAGTACCCATAAGATCACATTATTGCTAGTTCCACAGGTATCTTCAGAAGAAAAGAATTACCTCCACATCAGGTACACCTTAGCGCATTTAGAGGTACACACACGTGCACAATGCAGACAATTATTGTGCTCCAACAGCATGGCTGAGGGAAAATGAGAAAGTTACTATAATAGTAATAGAAGCATATAAGCACAGTATTAAATAGCATATTAATAATAGCTTTCAGGTGTTCAGATATAGAGGTCTGAAGACAGCAGAGGGAGATTAGATAATAATCTGAATATTTTTCTTGACATGTTGATTTACTGTCCTGCCTACCTTCCTGAAACATTTAACAGAGCTCTGATATTCTACATTGCCTCGCATGCACAATAATCACCTCTCCCATAAAGCACTTGCCTTTAAAAAAATAACCAAGTTTTAGTGCATACAAAAGTAAATAGTATTAATCTAGAAAGGTCTAACAACAGTAAAAAAGTCCCCCTTTAACCTCTTTATCATCAACAGCTGGAATTGCTGGGTATGAACAGACCCTTTTTCCTGGGAACAGTTGCAGTGGTGCTGCCACAGGTGAGATGAACTCTGTGGGACCCTGGCTCTTCCAGCTGCCCCCAGCACAGGGCCTTGCTGTGGGAGGATGCTCAAATGGCACCATGGGATTCAAGCATTTCAATGATCCACAAACTAAAAATACACTAAGTAGGGCCTTTGACATAATAGGCAGTAATGTTCTCAAAGGAGCCATTAGATGCTATTGAGTAAATTATACTAATTTGGCGGGGGGGAAGGTACATAATTGTGTATTTACAAGATTGGGAGCTCTTATATCCTGTTGGCTCCCTCCCACGTGTTCACAGCTTTACCCCACCACCTCCCACAGCAGCCCTGTCACCTACAAATGGCTCCAGATGGCGACAGTGCAGGGCACTTATGGTTAGTTGGCCTAACCAAGCATAAGGCTCGCTGGTTGTGACACACACAAGATGGGTTTTTAACTGATGAAGAAGCAGAGAGCCTGGACAAACATCTTCATCACCTGCTGTAACCATCATGAAACACCCTGCTTGGATAGCACTGGGTTTTGAAACGACTGCTTTTTCTCTATGGCCCTTGCTATGATTTCTGTGGATAACAATGACATCCTTCTAATTCTTCAATCTTCAGCTTCCTTTGCCATTTAACAATTACAGTCATCACGGAAACCTCATGCTGTCAGCTGGGAGTGGGTGAGCTTGCTAATGTTCTGAGGGACTTTGGATCTTTCCCAAGCAGAGTATTTTCAATAACACTTTTCAATTTCTCAAAGTGTCATATAAGTTACAATTGCTTGTGAGCGAGGACAGAAGGGATTCATTTTCCCAGAGAATGGTAAGAGACTAATAAAATACATCCCAGTTAAAAAAAGAGAAAAAGAAGAAGCTTTAACAATCTTCAGAAAATATGCCTGGAAAAGCAAATCAATAAAACATTTGATCCATTCTGGATCAGGACCTCTGTGTTTGTGAAGAGGCAGTGAACATTATTAAAGCTTCGGGTCGGCAGCAGCCCTTTTACTGAGACGCTGAGAGAGCACCTTCTCTACCCTCACCTTCTGTAGGGGGGACACGAGAGAAAGGCAGCTGCACTTTCTTTCCATTATTAGTCTGGTAATGTAGAATAATCCTATATTGTCTGTGTTAGCAATACTCTTCCTCCCCTTATGCAGGTAATATTCTCCGTAGCGGAGCGAGCCAGGGTGGACAATGGTGCTGAAGGGCCCATCCTGCCTTTCACCAGCTCTCTGACAGATCTCACCCAGCTGCAGGTGGGGATGTCACTGCCAGGTAACAGCCTGCACCCCCACCAGGCGCTGTACCCCACCTCTACCTTCCCTTCAAGGCTGTCTTCATAAAAGAAACCAAAGACAGCAATTAAAATTCTGGTCTGCCACCCTGAGTCAGGCTATTTTCCTGACTAAAGCACAGTCCTAGTAAATTCAGAGGGGGCTCTTGTGGCATATATCGCAGCACGTTTACAGCATACTTATGGTGAGACTTCCCTCCAAGACTCCTGAAATACTCCTGCACAGCCGTCTCTGGTAAGGATATATTGGCTGCATAAGAGCTGCATTGAAATGAGGGTATTTTCATAAGCATAAAACTGAAATAAAGTAATGGGAAATCAGACTCTCAGTGTACACCATATTGTTAACTTTACTTCTGAATTGCTGTGCTTTTTGGGCAAAGGGGCATTAGATCTAATTTTTGATGCACTGCTAAATTACTTCATTATATGTTTAATGCATTTTTATCTTACAAAACACTCAGAAGTTGCATTTTTGCCTGACAAAGGTAATAGATTACACAGGAAGTCATGTCATTTCCTCACTTCCTTTTCTACCTGTCAGCTTCTAAGATAGAGCGAAGAATGACCCTATTATTTTCTTTTAATCAAGTATATTTTATCTCTCTGTTGTTCTGGGTTTTACTGTGATGTGTGGGTGGGCAAAACTATAAGGATATCTTTTATCATTTCTGAGAAATGTGATAAGAGGCAGACCAGGCGCTTCAACACGGCGCTAATGCAGGGGTGACTAATGAATGAGCATGAAAAACGGACACTTGTCAGCCAGGAATTAGATGCAAACCAGACAAACAGAACAATGCAGCATTACTGTCAGGGAAAGATGGATTTCTGCCCTTGGTAGACCTTTAAGACTCTCTGCGCCTTCTAGTAACTCCAACGTCAACTTTCCTCCTATAACAAACAATCTAAAGTATGAGCAAGCTTGAAGAGCACAAAAAGAAAAAAACCCACATTTTT
This sequence comes from Pachycephala philippinensis, assembly GCA_013397055.1. Taxonomy (NCBI): domain Eukaryota; kingdom Metazoa; phylum Chordata; class Aves; order Passeriformes; genus Pachycephala; species Pachycephala philippinensis. The sequence goes on from VWZT01002923.1 coordinate 996,646, forward strand.
TTCTGTACAACTGTCATATTAACTGTGGCCATTGAGAGAAATACGTTCAATGTGAGCTTTCAGAGAAACAAGGGTTTAAGAATGTGAAAAGACCTCCACAAAAAGTATGTATTTCCACACAGAAGACAGCTTGCTTTATATAGGTAAGTATATACAGCCATCCATATAAACCTAAACATGTCATAAGCAGAAAATACAATTAAAACACTAGAGAAAAAGTGAATATAGCTTGGTATAATTTCAGCTGTTATTAGAGGATTGATATGCGATACGTAGGCAATCCATTTTGTTTACCTCCTTCCCTCAAGAGTGTTCTCAAGAGGCAAGGTTCAATCCTGTTTTAATTTTACCTAGACTAATAAGAACACTCAAACAGAAAAGTAATTGTGGGAAAAGAGAGGTAAAATGCCACTGATGTTCTACAAAGAGAATCAACATGCTTGTGAAAACACATCTCAGTGCATTCCCAAACTTGGATGACCGATTCTTAGTTCGAGAAACATGACTAATATTGTAAAACTGGTCTCTGCCTCTTCCATCACTTTCCACAACGTGGATAGAGTTAAGAGACACCTTTTTGCTTACAAAAAAGCCAATAAAGACTGAATTGCAAATCTAAATGTAAGAAACCATGCCCTGTCAGGCATACTTTGGCCTTGCTTTTCTGTTCACAGCTGCATCTCTGACCTTTGCGGGGGGATCAATCGCACTGGTGGGTAAGCAAAGGAAAGGTTAGATACAAAAACCTCTTTTTTTTCCATTTTGTTCTTGTGTGGTTCCAGCTCTGTGTTATTAATTAGATCAAACCAGATTTCCAGTGAGACAGTCACAGGAGTGTCATCAGTCTGTAACCCAGGGGATTCCTCTGCAACCTCTATCGATGGCTTTTCTAAGTGTGGTGTCTTGCCCTGCAGAGTCCCCTGCTGTATCAGCTGCAAGCTGGGTGTTGATCAAAGCCTCCTGCCCTCCTCCAGTGCATCGCTGCTCATGGAATGGGATTGCAGCTGGACAGGGCTGTGCTGTCAGCTGGCCCATGCATCAGCAGCTGGAGCTGAGGACTGAGGAAATAAGTCAACACCTCAAAACTCTGTTGTAATGCTCGATACACAACTCTCTGCTACTCTTTCCTTCTCTGGAGGGGCTGTTTCACTTCTGGCTAGTCCTAAAGACAAATGTTGCAGCACCACGAGGCTGACACAGCCACCTTCTCAGTCTGGAGAGGAACATCAAGGATGGTGGAACTCCCACCTTTCCAAAGAGGCCTGGCAGCTCGTGGCTTGGGCTGAGCTTGTCTGTAGCCCTTTGGTGGCCCAGGCAGTAAGGCTGACACCCCACACAGCCAAGAAGCAGCACGAGCTTTCACAGCTGAACAGCTGAGGGGGACTGAAGCAGCTTCTTGCAAGTGCACACCTTGTTTTGGGGATGCAGGCCGCTCTATCCACTGACCTGAGCAACAGAATGAGGTGAGGAACACCCTTTGCTTGCCAGGCTACAATCTGCAAGACACTCTGCATGAGCTCAGGACTGTTGCTGCTGGCGGTGCCAAGAGGCAATTAGGACTCAGACACGCGAGTGGTCAGCAGAAAGGAATGGATTGATTGATTTATTTATTTAATAAAGGACGGGTTTTTATGTGTTTAGTTCTTTTAGTGTTTTCCTAAAAGGCAAGAGGTATTGGACCTCTAACTAACTACTTATCAGGGTAATTGGTCAATTCACACATCATTCATTTCTCTAGTCAGTATCACAACAATTCTAATTATAAACGCAGGTGCAAGATTAGCAAAGTCTGTTTACAGAAAACCTTATCATGTTTTGCATAGTTTCGCATGAGAAAGAACAAGGCTCTCACAAACTGCTGCTGAGAGCTGAAAACTTCTCTGCTAAAGCTTTTTAGCATCCATACAGGACCTTCTCTCCTCTTTCATTTCCTTTGTATTTTCAGCCTGAACAATTGGGAGGTGCAGACTGGCCAGCCCTCATGTCAATGGCATCTTTAGCCAGCTGGGGATAACACTCTACCCTAATGACTTTCTAGAGACTCACTGCCTACAGATCTGCGAAACACCCATTCTTTTCCCCTCCTCTCTTTAGCTCTAAGCTAGTTCAGCCAGGTGCTCGTAAGACTAAACACTCTTTTGCAACACAGCCTCCTTGAGGGCCGTGCTTATAATGAAGAATGACCCACTCAACACATTTGGTATTGAAACAACTGTAAAAAATACAAGCAAACAAACTTTATCAAGAATTCACTGAGCAGATGGGTTCCCAAGTGTACATTGATCACAGTGTTCTCCTCCTCTTCTATTTTTATTTGATAGCTCAATATTTTGTTATAAGCTTAACCTGAAAACCAACTTATAAACTTAATTCTATTCATTATTTTATTTGATGGTTGAAGGTGGACTCCTAAGTTCTTGCTTTTCAAATAAATCTAAATGTAATGTTTAAATGACCTAACCTCAACAGGTGCCTTTTTACATGACAGATGTGCTAAAGGTACTAAAGATAGACATTAGAAACACCAAGTCCACATTACAATTCATATGTAGACCTTACAAGACACTGAAACACTAAAACTGAAAACTATTTATGCAAATGGTATTTTGTTGTTGCACTTCTGGTATAATAACCTAACTCACACAGCTGTCTGGTCACTACTAAAATACAAGCAAAATTTTGTTAACTGCCTGGCTGGATCTATCAGCACTAAGGCCCTAAGCAGACTCTACTGAAAGATGATAATTTCTTAGGCATGACAGTGTAGGTAGGATATTCTCAAGGTTCCTACAGAGGGATTAAATCAATGTAAATTCAGTGAAGGAGTTTTCTTTTGTTTTTTAAGCAATGCTAACATCAAGTCCACCCTAAACAGAGTCTTGGCTCTTCAATGCAATGTAATTTGTATTTATTACTGTTGCAAATGCATTCTTAAATTTGGGAGCGGTGATGCCTGTCAGCTTGGGAAGTGGTACAGAAACGTGCTTCTCAGGAGCACAAGCAGAGAGGTAGGTAGGATTGAATGTGCTAAATGCACAGTTAACCTCTCTGCTGCCCTTTCTGTAATCTGCTGTTCGTCAGTAATCTCAGCTCAAGACCACGTGCCTCAGTCATCCCTTTATTCACTACAAGCAGTGGATATTGATTAGTAGCAACTTAAATGGTACACAAGGAAGGAAAGAATTAGGGTCCTAACTCTGCTAACTCTTGTATACGCTTATCAAAGTACACAAAGCACATTTTTATGATATTTTTTAATACTGGATATCCTGGACATACCTTCCTATTAAAATTTTTTAAGTCTTGACCTTCCTAGCTCCCTCTGCTTATCTCAACATCCACCCAACCTTGTACCTATTGCAAAGGGCCCTAATGCTTTGGTGGCTGCAGAATGTGTCCTCACAGCTCTGCTTGGATCAGGTATGTGAAGAGAGGGAAGAAAGGCACTGCAGACACGTGACACAGAACATGGGGCCCAGCACTAAAAGGTGAGATAAACAAGTATGAGCAAAGAATATGTGATTGTTTTCCATGTCTGCTTCTTTGTATAACTGCCCACCCCTTGCAAGCGGGGATAAAAGATCAGATGAACCAATCTATTTTTCTGTACCTCATTTATCTTATCAGCGTACACTATCTGACATGCATATATTAACTGCATGCCTTTGAAAAAATGTCTGGGAGAATAAAGGCTTTCAGATAAGTACATTGGAAACTAGCACAAAATTATTAAAAAGCATTAACAAGCACAGCTCCTTACTGCATCAGGGCTTTCTAAAATCTTTTTTCTTGTTTTTTAAATTCTGATTTTAAGATAATGAAGAAAGGAAAAGAAAAAACTATTCATATCCATTACACCAAAAAAAAAAAAAATCAGGTAATAGAAATTACAGAAAAAGCTTCTCTTTTCTCATAGATGTTCAATAAATCCAAAATCTGGGAGCAGATTTAGGGCTTGAATTTTTACTATATTTTCTCAAGGACAGCATGGGTTAGCTCATGAAGTCAGTGAAGCTACAGCAACACCAAAGTGGTGCAGATGAAAAGCGAGGTTGCTCTATGCACAGGGGCTCAAAGCAATTTGTCTTAGCCACCCCTTTATTATCTGGTCTAAAAATTAGGTCAAATCCTGCAGCTATTGTTTAGTCTTTATCAGCTGTATTTTCCAGTGGGTTTAACTCTACTTTTGGTTACACAGGCTCAGATCTCATTCATTGTTTTAACAGGAATTTTGCCATGTTAGGTTTTATCTGCTGAATGACATCAGCTCTGTTACAGAAAATTCACGTTAAAACTTTACATTTGGTTGCATTTTTCACAGCCAAAGGTAAAGCTGCCCAGTATTCCTCCTTCCTCCCTCCCTCTGCAACAGGAAAATTTTTTAATTGAGCAGGAAAACTGTATCAAAACATGTTAGTGACTCCTAAGGCTCCTGACAGGATTTGCCTAGAATAAATCAGAAATGTGCGAATAAATAGGAAATGTGTTTTAGCACTTCCCTAGGCAAATACCTCAGAAAATTTATTGTATCTTTCCAGCTCCACCAAGATACATACATTAGGTGTCACTACTTTGTTGGTTTCTGATATATCTAAAATGGCAAAGTGAAAATTAATCTCAAGAAATCTGCTGGTTTAAGAGTATGAAATGCTCAGCTCTGCTCTCATGGGGAGAGCAATGCCCCAGGACGATGAATTCCATGAAACAGGAAAAGCATGCCTTTGCAGAAACAGCCTGCACAGAAGGGAGTCATTTCCCAGCATACTCATGATCCAGGAGTGCAACAGTGATTTGCTGTCAAATGCCCTGAACACTTAGGGAAGCTGGAATGTTGTCTTTAAACTCAGACTCTTTTCTTATCTATATTTCCAGCCTAGGCAACCTTTGAAAACCAGAAGCATCTTTAGCCCATATTTATAGATCACTCCTTTCCTGAATAACTCAAGCTCTTGGTCTAAGCAATGTTGCAATTGATTTTCACAGAGAACTTTCATTGACCAGGTTGTTATGTACTTTCTGACACATGCCTGACCCTGTATTAAACAAACACAAGCTGCTTTTCCAGGATGCACATTTTTCACACTTTCAAATTACTTTTCAGTTAATTCTATTACACGCTCAGTGAACAGTGATGCTGGGTGCTATTTTTCTGTTTGTTTGTTTTAATGGAGTGCAGCTCCAGCCCTTGAGAGGACACAATAATTCCAGAATAAGATGTAAGGGCATAAGGGAGAAAAGACAGAAAGGGGATAAGGAGAAATGGAGAAGGAGATGAACGGGGAGAAGGAGAAAGAGGGAGAGAGAGAGAAGGAGAGGGAGATGGGGAGAGAGAGAAAAAGAGGAGAGAAGCTTTTTTTAATGCGCTAGATATGGCTAGTTATGCTACAGTTGTACCCGTCGAGATAAAATCACCAGGTTCGGGTATTAAGATAAATAATTCCACTTAAGCAGTTTACATGCTCCATTGGCCCCTCACCTTTCCTAAAGGTGTCAGTGCTCACTCTTGTGCCAATTAAAAGGGAAGGCTGCATTGGTGACAAATAAGCAGCTATACCTACAGACTGATGAGGAGACATGGACTCTTCTGTCCCTTTTAAGATTTGGACATCCTTGATTTCCTGGGTTAATAAATACTGCATAGACCCGACGTTGCATCCCAGCCTCACGGCACACTGTGTAACCATCAGAATACCTAACCAGTTTGTTGAAAGTTTATTATGACACAACTATTATATTTCCAGTGCAGATTCAGTCCTAAGAAGTCAAAGCTGTGAATACAGATGAGCGTTGGTGTAACTGAGTTTAAAACACTGAGTTCAAAACAGTGATCTCGCAAACCAAATAACGTCAGAAAGTAAGGCATATTCCCCATATCATCTGTCTGAGGTCCTAAAAAATAGGCCTGAGTTACCTGAGAAATGTATAGAAATCTGTCCATGGACAATTTTGCAGAGAATGTGCTTTTGCTCCTGGTTTAAAATCTTTAAAATCTTTAAGATTGAAGGACTAATACTTTCAACCTTTAATCCCAAGGAGTCTAAGTGACTTGCCTGTGTCACAGGTGTCCAAGAACCCAAAATTCAGGGACAAGAGGTTAAAAAAACATCAGTAAAATACAAAGCCACTTTTGAGTTATAGGCGTATAAAACTTCCTGGTGTTTATTTAATTAGACTTTTCTGGGGGGAAAAAAAAGCCACTGAGACTCTGGAAAAATCACTGAATTGATTGTTCCCCTCTTTCCAAAACATAGTAAGTAAGAAAATTAAGCAAGCTCTGTATTATGAGCACCTTCAATAGAAATGTGGACACCTGGGAAAAATATCAGTTGATATATAATATCATGCATTCACACATAATGGTTATGTGTTATATAGAAATTAGGTGCATAGGTATGCCAGCACACTAAAGTTACTTAAATATCAAGTAAAATACACTTAAATATATATAAAATACTTTCAAACTGTGTTAATTTAACAGTCATCTGTCAAGGGCTACCTGGCAGGACATGAAAATCTACTGAATGAGTTAACTGCAGAGTCATAATCTAAAAAACCTGTTCAAACATTGCTAAGCCTCTCTGAAGTGCTGGCTGCTTGGAAGAAAAAAAAGAATTGAAATCACTCTCTTTTGTTTCAGTACAAAAAAGGAAAATCCTCAAAGTTTTGGAAAGCTTCCTGCCACAGGAAAGCAATATGCACACATGTAATGGCATTTCTGCTTTTGCAGGAAGACTGTCTTGAACAATAATTTTAATTCCCCTTAGCCCCGGGGAAATTCTTCTCTGAGGGTAGGCCTGTACTCAAAAGTGCAGGTCCCTTTTTCCAGTCAGTTACTTGGACTAAAAGCATTCAAAAATGGGTATTTAAATGGCACCTCCGAGATTTGTATCTGGATGTTTATACAGAAGGTACCTCCTCTTTGAGGATTTAACCAAGTAGCACTTTCTCAAGAACAGAAGGAGAATGAAGCCCTTAATGGAGAGTTATAATGACAGAGAGTCCTTCCTCTAATGTGTCTGTGAAAAGGTTTATTTGGCTGGAAGAATCCTCTTATCCCGTTATAAATTGTTAGGCACAGTGCAGGAAATAGAAGTATTCTGCAAATCCAGCTTCTAATGACCTTTTCTCACAAAATGTGTTTTTGCTGAGGTGAAAGCAGTGGAAGAGAGGCAGTTCTAGATGATATATTTTGTTCCTGTTATACAGAACAGTATTTCACCATGTGAAAGAGAAATGGGAGTCCCCAGTGTGTACTCTATTACAAAGAAAAGCACCTCTTTGAAAATTAATGAACATTAAATATTTGTACAGTCAAATGAAGATCTGTTTTCAGGGAACTGGTTGCCCTGTGTTCTTGGGGTCTAAGCTGGGAATGGTTCCAAATAAATACTGAGGTTAGCAGCCATGAATAACAATGATGAAATACTAGGGTTGAGATGACCACTTTCAAACTCATATTACCAATCTGATCACATGATATGCTAAACATACACTTTTTTCTTTGCTAAGGAACAGCAGCTTTATTATCTGACTGCAGTGACATATATTTTCAGCTTTACAGAAAAAAAACTGGGTGTTCTGGTGAACACCAAGCGGATAATGAATCAGAAATGTGGCAAATGTTAGCAAATATGGCTAATGCTGTCCTGGGCTGTGTTAGAGGAAAAGTATTGACAACAAGTGAGGGAGCTGATCCTTTCCCTCCATTCAGCCCTTGTGAGGTCACACCTGGAGTGCTGGGACCAGTTCTGGGCGCCCCACTTCAAGAGACACATGGACATACTGGAGGCAGTCCAGCAAAGGGCCACAGAGATGACAGCAGCATCTCTCCAACAAGAAAAATCCGAGAGAAATGGGACTGTTCATCCTGGAGAGGAGAAGGCTCAGGGGGATCCCATCCATGTGTATAAACACCAGATAGGAGAGCGCAACAAAGACATAGCCAGGCTCTTTTCAGTGGAGCTCAGTGATGGGACCAGAGGCAATGGGCAGAAGACGAAATACAGAAAGTTCACTCTGAACATCAGGCAACACTTTCTCATTGTGAGGGTGATCAAGCAGTGGCATAAGTTGCCCAGAGAGGTGGTGGGGTCTCCTTTGCTGGAGATATTCAAAAGCCATTTGGAGATGATCATGGGTAACTGGCTCTAAGTGGCCCTGCTTGAGACAAGGGTTAGATCAGATGCCCTCCAAAGGTGCCTTCCAGACTCAAACATTCTGTGGTTGTGTGAAAAAAACAGCTATCTATCGCCTCTTTCCATAGCTTGCTTTGTTAAAGTTCCTACTCATTAACTTCAGGCATTTTTATTGGAACATAAAACTGCTGTACTCAATAAATACTGGTTTTGATGCCACACATAGGAGAAGAATGAGATTTAGCTCTTAAGAAGCTAAATTCTCTTCTGTTAAGAAGAGAATAAACAGAAATTCTTGTGAATATTTCTGAAGGCCTCAGTTTCAGTATGCACCAATAACTGCACAAAATACAAAGCCTAAGTGGTTGGAAACTAAATATCTCCCTCAAATGGCAGGGATTGCACTTCTCCTCACCCAAACACCCCCAAGCCCAAGCTGCACACCAAAGCACTCACAGGCAATGCGGACGTAGGCTTTGCGGCTCTTGGTGGTGCCTGCGGAGCTCCAGGCAACGCACTGGCACCAGTAATCCTCCGGCCCGAAGAGCTCCTCCACTTGCTGGCGGGAAATCTCGATGCTGACCTCCCGCACAATCAGACCTGTCAGGGTGCAAGGAACACTGGTCAGTGTTGGGCTCACCGATGGACAGAAAAGGAGTGTAGTTACAGAAATCTGCTTTCAGAGTTGCTGGGAGTCCTTACGGCTCTCTACAAATATCTACTCAGCAGCACAGACTGTCATGAAGACAGGAAGGGAAAGAAACTCCCACTTTATCTGCATAATGAGAGATGTGGGTGAGTGAAAAACTAATTGCTGAGATTTTGACTTTTATTACATACAGCATGTATTTTAGACAAATAAGAGGAACAGCAACTCAGCTAATATCAATTGTACCACATCTCTAGGAAAATTTACATCAAGGGATATTCCAGACCAGTTTTATTTTGATATATCATAAAACCACACAGTCATTCAATTTATACAACTTCCTTAGCCCTTTTGTACTTCATCTCTTTTTTCTAGACAGACACAGCACAGGGAGAAGTCCTTTCACCGTGACACTGAACTGCCCAGGAAAATGGATTTTAGGACTGCAGAAAATATCCTGATACTTTGTAATGATGAGAACATGTGCTGCGGTATGGTTACTGCAAGCTGCAAGACCGGCACTACTACTATCATATATGCTGCAGATATTGGGATATTTTTTAGGAGGCTTTATAACACAGTGCAACACAATTCAGTTCCTGACAGCCTCTCTGGCCCTGGCCTCCATAACCCATCTCAGCACAACCCTCCCCCAAACCCACAGCTGCACCCACGAGGACAGTGACCCACTTGCCATCCTTCCAAGCAGACCGATATTTGCCCACATTTCCCACACAGCGCTCTCTCTGGGGAAGCTGTTTTGCTTCTTCTAAGTGCAAGGAAATTTTGTGGTGGTTCAAACACCACTGCGAGAATTGCTGGCAAAATGTGTAGTTCCTCTAATGACAACCACTGCGTTTCATACTGACACAACCCCTTTCTCCACTTCAAAATGCGCTGCCTGGTCAAAAGGCTCTTAATTACTGGGTGGGTGTGGGAGAGAGTGCTTACACCTTTTCTCAGCATATTTGGTCTTTGCTGATGATGCCCAAGTATTGACAAATTTCTAATGCATGTCTGCCTGTAGAGAACACCACTGCCATTTCAAAAACATACTCTTGCAAACAGCCTTGAATATATAAATTCACATACATATCTTTTGTGTAGTGAGGTTGGTTTTCTTTTTCTTTCCAGAATTGCCAGGAAACTGAACCGAATTATCCTTGGATCAGAGCATGCACAGTTTGTCCCCATCACCAAACACCAAAGGGCAGGTCCTTCTGCTGAGCACAGACTTGAGCCTGTGGAGGCCAGCTACCCTCAGCCTCCTGCCACGAGGCTTACAAGGGGATATTCATAACGTGAATGTTCCCAGTTGTACTCCATGGTGTGTTCCCCAAGCACTGGAAACCAGGCCAGCCCTTTGATTTGCCTCCAGCCTCACAGAGGCTTCATTCAGGGAGCCAACGATTAATTAGTGTTTGCACACAGTTGTGCACTATCCCTGTGGCTGCATGCTGCCTGCATCCCAAACTCGGGCAACAACCTAGCAGCAGAAAGGAGTTAAGACATGTAACACCACAGACTTCTCTGGTGGGAATGCCTTCTAATGAGATGCATTTTCCTGTTAGAGACTATCACAGCCCAGTTCCCTTTTTATGTCATTATCCTTGACATCTTTAGCCATTGAATAATCAGTTACTTTGGGGGAAACACTTAATAGCTCTTCTCCTTGAAGTGAAATACTCAAAATATGGCAACAGCACTCCAAAGAATGGAAATCAAAGCAGTGCATGGGCATTAGATATGCAGTGAATACTCTGTTATAAACTTAACTGCTTTGATGAGCTAATTTGGCTCCGAAAGGGGTCTGAGGGATAGCTTTTGTCCTGGTGAGAAGAGCATGAAGTGGGTGGGGAGGGAGCATGTACATTACATGCATAAAAATTGTTATATTTTCCCAATGCAACTGCTGTTAGCCTAAAGATTACTTCAGTTCATTCCCACAGATTTTATTGCACTAGCCCAGGGAGCTTTTGAAGGTTACAATATTATGTTTTGGTAATAAGGCTGATTATGACAGAGCTTGATGGAGCAGTGAACTTCGTTACCCAAGGGCCAAAACAAGCAGGCTCATAATGACCACAGTGGTTAATAAAGATTATGAAATAGTCTTAACATTCAGGACACAAATGCCATTTTCCATGTCTGTGGAAGATACAAAACTATACGACAAATAGCTGCTCCCTCTGAATGCACCAGCAGAACTTTTTATCTCTGACCTCCTGAGATGCTTTCTAATTTAAAATGACAAGCTACTCCAGGTAATGTCTTTTGGGACAGCTGTGAAGCACTGACAGGTTTCAGGTTATTCAAAGTAATTTGGTCTTTGAGTAGTATCAACAGTTGCGCCATGACCAAAGAGATGCACACCTTCCTTCCATAGCAAATAATTCTACCTCTTTCTGCTTACAAGCAAAGAATGTCACTGTGTCTATCTCTGAGGTAAACTATCTTTCCTAGAGTTCAAAATGTATCAAACCAGTTGGTGGTGCCACAAGATCATCTGGGATACAAGGACCCACAGCCAGAACTTGGAGCCGATTGCACCACTGCTTACCAGCATTGCCCACTGGCACCTTATTGCACAAACATCCACACTGATTTACGAGAGAACCCTCACCAGCTGAAATGCACCCACCCTCAGACCCTGGGGCAAGCACAAAGGGACACATTTCCCGTGTTGTACCAACTCGCAATCTTACTCCTTCTGCTAGCATGTTCCAACATCACCCCGAACAGAAAATCCCTTTCTAGGCCATATTGCAAAAACTGCAATTTGCTGAGATATCTCAGATAGCAGCTGCCTTGTTACCAGCTGACACACTGCGGTACATCAGATTTCACAGAGGAGCTGGCACCCTCTGTCTGCTTTCATTCGGGAGTGTATTGCTTATCCATCTCACGTGGGCACCAAGTGCAGGAAAGCCCGTGCATGATGACTTCAAACAGAGATCTTCATCTTATCTCTGTTGGACCTGCGTCTGCTTCTACAGCAAAAAAACATTAACGAGAGGAATGAAAAAGAAAAAAAAAAAAAAAAGGAAAAAAGGAGAAAAAAGCTGAACAACCTATGTCTCAATATATCCAGACAATGTGACGTGCTGCACCTCTTATTCAGGCAATGTTTATAAAATTGCTTGACTATAGGTGAGCGCACAATCTCTGAGAGCAAAATTAGAAGTTGCTTTATAAAATGAGTCCCTATATTTTGCCCAAATATACTTAGGACAAGCTAGACTGAGATTAACAATCATTTATGCATCATATTACCTACGTGGTACTGGCCAATTCTCCTTTGTCAGTGTGCTAAGTAACAAAATGTTATCTTCTCAAAGAGAGTAAATCCTCTACCTTACCTCCTTCGTTGGAAATATATTGAATTTTTCAGTCCAGTTCCTCATATGGCTAAGCTGTCCAGCAGGTAAAGATACACAGCATAAATGTAGGAGTTTTTTGAACTCTTGAGTAAGCTGCAGAATTTCCAGAATTACATATTACGTTCTTTTGCCCTAGTAGTTTACTGTCCAGTTCAGGATGAAAGACAGCAACAAAGAAGGCTCATGATATTTGTCATAACCAGTCTGCAATTACGTCCCAGTCCAGTGAATTAAGTAGGTTGTCCATAAGTCACAATTTTTGCCTACTTACTAGCACAGCTTATTCAACCATTCATTTCAATAAAATAAATGTATTTCTGGGACTAATACAACTTGGGTTCTGAAAAGGGGGAGGAAGGAATCAGAACTTTACTTATTTCTGAATGTGCACATTATGAGGGATTAATGGGCAGAGAGAGGCAGAGGGTGGAAGGAACCTTGCTCAGTCTGCCTACTGCTAATGTGTGCAGCTCAATAAGTACGGGGAGAGGCACCAGCTCATGATGCATATCAAAATCCAAGTTAATACCCCTCATGGAGCAAAAGGAAGCCTGAAGAGGGAATCATGCCTTATATGCATGGTCCTTTATTATAACTGTATCCTAGAAACACAATCAAGCAAAGACACACTTCATACACACAGTCCCCAAGTGCTTAACTTAGCTGGCTATACAAACTGTGAGGTAGATTATCTGTTCTTCAGAGGAACAAATGTTATCTTTCTTAATGTATGCAAATGTAATATAATTGTAGATATTATGGCAGATTATTGATAACTGCAATTATAACTCATGGGTTCCATATTGCATCCACTGAAGTAATTGGCAAATTTCCCAATGATTTTAAAAGAAACAGATTTGCTGATCTGACTCATTTCTTTCTAGGGAAACAAAAATGTCTCAAGGTTCTGTGTCCATATAAGACTGCACAAGACAATAAAGGATCGCCATAAACATCAGAAAAGAGAAAATTATTATCAGTTAATCAAATGTAGTTATTCAGCCTGAAGTCAGTCTAGGTCACAGAGTTAATATCTACACCTCACTGGGCATCATTCCGCCACGAAAACGTTTTGATGTATTTTGGCTGTCATAACTGTTCGGCATTTGATATTAATACCCAAGATGTGTGAAAATACTCCTCAGGACTTTGACAGAGCAATTTTGGTGAAAGTGTTTTCACACTGGTATGTGTTTGAACCCTCTGGCAGAACAGTAAACAGGAACTATTTAGTCGCAAGACTAAACTGCATTTACAAACTCTAAGGAACTGCGTGGATACTTTGTTTATTTTCTCTGTAAGTGGAGGTACAAACGGTTCCTGTGCTTTTGTGCTTTCATTTGCCCAAAAGGTATTTCATTAATTAGTAATCACATACGCCAAAGAACACATTTCTCAAGGAGATGGAACTTTATGACCTACTGGTCTGGAAAAAGACATTGCAGTAATACCTGCATATAGATTGCAGGTATATTGCAGCCACTGCAAATAAGTATGGAAATACAGCCCATTTTCACAATGGTAACTTGCTACCCTTTACACATTCAATTTTGTGAAGTCAGTTCTCAGAGCATCCTCACAAACCTGATATTCTGTGCTGTTGGTTCCCTCCCTGCTTATACAGGCACAGGTTCCTCTGAGTGACTGAGACCCCAAATCTCCCTTCCCACTGCTTGCTGGGGACACAGAGGGCAGGGACAGTGTTTCTGTTCCATGTAGAAGAGGCTTTCGGGAGCCAGCAGCAAAACAGCTCTGGAGTAGGGAGATTCCTCTGCATGCCCATGAAACACATGCTGCTATAGAATCAAATTATACAGCACGTCACTTAGAAAACCACGGTCTGTCCCTGCTCAGCTCCTCAACTTAGACATGGCAAAAAGTGTGGTGGCTTGTGCAGTCTTGAAATAAATGAGTGCCAGTCTGAAACAGGCCATGCTCTCTGATTCACAGTCCCTTTTCCTAGCTATTAGCAGTAGGAGAGGGCTGGGAACGGATACTTTATGAATGCTGCTCAGTCAGGACAGATTTGAAGGATGTGAGTATACACACTTTTATAGTGCAAGATGAGGGTGGAAGGAGAATCCTGATATCAAAAAAGAAAGTCAGAGTTTTGCAATTGTTTCAGGAGGGGATGGATTATCTCCACAGTGTTTGGCAAAAAGGATGAAAGCATTTTCAGTTCTCATATTCATCACCTGTCTTAAAATTTCAAACAAAGCATCACCCCAAAAATACTTAAAACAGTAGTATAGTTTTTGCTTCATGGAAGTGGCCAAGACCATAAGTCAAATTGGTATGACCGTAAACAGATTTAATAAAAGGGAAATAGACTGGTTTCTTTTTCAGCAGTCCTTTGTCCTTTCACCTTTAATAGCAAAATTTAAGTGACCAAAGCCAAGAATTATGATCTTTTTACTTATGGATAGTCTGGAATGACCTGTCCAATTTATTTAATTGCTCATCACAGGTGCTGTAAACAACCTGTGCCTGTTCGCTTCACTTGGTGAAATAAATTTTTTACAAAGCTAAAAAAAAAAAACAGTGCTATGCAGGAATTTAAATTTATTTACCCTCTTGCAGAGATGGATCCCTCACAGTCAGAGAGTTATTCCACTCAAATATATCAGAGTACTTAAGCTATAGAATTTGATGTTTAAAAATGAATAAATAGGCTATGCACAAGAAGAACGGCTTCAAATATTAAAATTCTTGCTGAGAAAAATGTATTCTGTGCACCATAATGGGACTGAGATGATTGCAGAATGGCACACTTTGCCTATAGCTTATTTTCTATATAGAGTACCTGTAATCTTAACAAAAGACAGATAGACAGATAGATATATCCAGAGATAGTTTAAAAGAGTAAACAGCTTTTACACCCAGTAATCCTTCACACTGTGACTGCCTACACCTGGTTTTGTCTCAATATACTGCTTTTCTGTAAATTGAGGCTGGCTGGAGGTATGAAATAACTGCATGAAGATCACAAACAATTTTCCACAAATATTAGCTTGAATATTTAAATTAGAGGCTTCCAGCTATTTTTGGTGTCTTCATAATTTTCTCTTTAGGAAACAGATTTATTCTTAACTCAAATTAACACAGTTGAAGGCAACAGCACCATAAAGTCAAGATTGCTTTAAAACCCATGTCAAGTTTGCACTGCTTTGCATCACCTACCTATGTTACCTAATGGTATTGAGTTAAGCTAAAATCCCAGCTCCCCTAATATTTTTTACCTGACTGACTTACACAACAATTACAAAGGACTGTCTTCAGAGAAATTTTACTCTGAACTGGAATTAAAGAACATGCATTCTGTTTGGGTTTTGTTTTCTTTTAGTGAAAACGAGGCGGTTTTGTTCTTTTCCCATTAACAACTGAAGGACCAAGTTGCGTAAGACAAAGAGAAGATTTCAAAACAGAGCTCTTGGATGCTGGTGGGAAACAAACCATGTGCCCTGGTCCCTGCCAGCGTGGTGGGGGTGGGCAGTACACCCCTGTGGGTTTGTTCCCTTGAAGAAGGTAAAATAGCCCCTCTGCTATCTCCTCCCCATGCCAACCTTAGCAGTGGATTGCTTTACATCACCCTCGAACTACTGCTGTTTGATACCTTAGAACAGTATTGGATTGCTTGTTGTCAGCCTATAAACCATTCACTCAGAGATAAAAGAAAAACACCTCCTGCTTTGTTTCTTAATGAAGGCTGTTTTCTGGTTGACAGCAGTTTTTGCAAATATATACAAATTGCTCCAAAAGTCATTGCTCTCTTTCACATACAACAACGTGTGCCTACAGTTGCCACATTCTTTTTTCCTTTTTCCTGGAACAAAAGCAATAAGCTCCAGTGTAGCAGGACTCCAAAGAAAACCTCCCTACAAATATATATTTACATTTAACAACGGGCATCGTAATTTCTGAACTCACAGAGGCTGAAGTCTAGGAGCAGAAACAAATGTGACTCAAAGCATCTTGACCCAAAAGTCATCCTGACACTAAGAAACCCCAGGTGGCAATACCCAGACAATTCCTTGCCTGGCTGGTGCTACTTTCAGGGAGTAGAAAGAAGACAGGTTGTCCGCAGAGAAAAACATGAGTGTGAGCTCTTAGCAGCTCCAGCTTTTGGGTCATAGCCCAATCTTCCCCTCTTTTGATTGAGATACATGCAGCTGAGAAAAGACGTTGGTTTAGTTTTTTTCAAGGGCCAGGAAAAAAGCATGCCAATGGTTCGTGTCTTACTTAAAGCAGCAGTTGAGACTTCACAAAGAAAATCTGAGCACTTTTTATTTCTGGTTCAGAGGATTTACATGCTCTTTTTAATGATCTGGGCCTTCAGCAGTGGGTAATGCTTCCCAGTCCCCAGCTTAGTGCTCATGCAAAATTGAAGCACTTTTGAGGCAGTTTAGAGCCTAGAGATGAATCTCAATGTGCAGGCAAAAAGAAATAATGGTTGTTTAGCACTTCACAAGAAGAAGCAGAGGAAATTACGAAAAAAAAAAGAAGAAATCTATTGAACTTCAAACATCTGGGAAGCCAACTGAGAGCATCTGAATTTTGAACAGCATGTTTACATTCCCTTTGCATAGTGGAGGGGGGGGCAGGGAAATGAACAATAAATGGGTTTGTGTGTAAATTTATATATAAAAATATACATCGAGTTGTTTATTTTACTGACTTACCGGCTTACAAGCATTATAGATCTAAAATATGTATCTGCACATGTACGTATGTACCACATCCACTCTAAAAAGTTTTGAGAAGCAGAGACAACATGAAAATGCCTTATTTCTGTGAACTTGATGCGATGACACAGTTCAGTGGCTGGTGCAGCTATTGTGGGAACAAGGACAGTCTGAATGTGACACAAGGGGTCACTCGGGAGCCTCCTCAGCAGTGGTTTTCCTATTTTTTTAGTCTGCAGTGTGCAAGAACAGCAGGTTGGGGGAGAAGTTTAAGACTCCCATCATTTTTTGTTGTTGTTCCGCATGCTGGGGATGGCATTTCACAGCTGACCTGGGTATCTTGAAAAAAAAAGAGAAAACTAAAATGAAAAGAAGAAAAAGGCTAGCAGCTGCTTTCAAAGCAGCTTTGTCCAGTGCGCTGTCAAGTGAAGTGACTTTCTCCAGACAGAGATGAAGCTCTGGGAATTTACTGTCTGCTCCCCCACCCAGCATGTTTTCAGGGTTGTGCCAGGGCAGCAGTCAAAACACCGTCTCCTGAACACCAGGAGGTTTTCCTTAGTTTGTAGTGAACAAAGGAATCATGGCAGGAAGGCGTGCAAAGAGGCAGCCTGGTGGTCACAGGAGTCCTTTGGTGTATACATGTTTCTGGGTACAGCACAGTTCATGATACTTGCCAGCTACAGGGGGGCACCAGGGATGCAAGCAAGTTCCTCTGCAGATCCATGTGACTTTGACATGAAAAAAAGACCTTTTAAATTATGTAAGTAAATGCCACCTATAGTATCCCTGTAATTCTAGCTGCCTCCTTTTACACCTTTTTTTCTAGGTACCCACCACTCTGAATTCCAATACTAGTTTCCACCTTAGTTGAAAAAGAAAAGCACTAAACCTAACCCCCAAAGCAAACCTGATCCACTTCTGGACGTTGCTGTTCCTCAGGGCTGGCAGTCCTTACTCCTCTTCAGAGGAGGGCGCAGCAACCAACCCAGGGGCAGCATCAGCACTCATTACAAAAGCATAATTATACAAGTCACTGGGAACCCAGAAACCGCAATCAACCAACCAAGATCCTCTCTGAATCAAAACCTGGGAGCAAAAAATAGAAGAGGCTGCAAGAGCCTAAAGATCTGTACTCAGGGGGTAGAAGAGACAGAAGAGTCTGACAAAAGACTCACTTTCTACTCTTACAATCAAAATATGAAGGGGATGAAAAGTTATGAGGAATTGTGAAAGGCATTCCAACAAAACCCGAGGAGAAAGAGCTGTACGTAACCTTGCAGGTGAATGGCAACTCTGCTGGTACTTACCACATCATGCTGCTCATTTATGTACAAATTGGGAATGCATGGGAATGACAAAATGAATACAGGCACTGAACCTGTAAAGGCAGCACAAAATTAGATCCTGTACGGGTCAGAGCTGCGTGTGGCAGGCACCTCTCTTCCCCTTTAACATTAGCGGAGATTTGGCACCCTACCTGCATAGCAAAAAAAGCCTCGCTAAATCTGATCTATGTGCAAAGCTTTGCTCCATACAAATGCTTTTTTTTCTAAGAGAAAATAAAATAAAATTTAAAAAAAAATTAAAAAAAGGAAAGTATTTCTCCAATGTAGTTTTAAGGAATAGGAATTCTTCAGATGATGATTTCTTTGCCTAACGAGCTAATAGAGGAAAACATGGAAGATGCCACTCAGGTAACAGAGATACAAGCTTAGACAGACATCAAGGGAGTCTGGAAAACACTTAAATGTTTAGCACAGTCACTAAGACCCCAATGTCTCTAAACAGTGTTAGACTACAGCCAGATACCCTGGCTGCATCAGACTCTAGCTTGTGTGCGTAGGAGAAAAAGTAAGGTATAACTTTGACCTTCCATTTCCCTGAGTATTGTCAGGTATTTTTGTAAAGAAACTACAGATATCCTAGTCCTACTTATTTGAGGATTTAATTAACTGAAAAAGCTACACTTATAGGATGCAAGTGTTCCTGCCAGGTTGCTACTGACTGCAGCACTTTTGTTTGACAACCCACAAGACCTTGGCTGTGCTTTTCTTTTCCACCATGCTCTTCTTTTCTGCCATTGCTGTATCCAAGAAACAGCTGTTTTCCATTTAGGCCAGTGGGTGCAGGATGGAGACTAAGCTTTGGGACTCACTTCCAAACCAAGATCACATTTATGAGCCTTTCAGGCATCAGACCACCCTCGCCGCAGGGGCTCCAGATCCCACACAAAGGGCTCAAAAGGAGCTGGGGGACATGGATGGAAAAAAGAAGCATTGCTGTGCAAAGCTGTGGCTAGTCGGAAGCTGTAGTGGGTGGACTGATGTCAGAAGACGTCTTTTGGGGAATTAATGGGATTATGAGTGAATAACAAAGGGTTTAATGAAGGAAAAACTTGGAGGAGATAAGATGTAGGCTGGAAATATTCAGGGGGGTATCTACAAGTGCTTCAGATGAATGCACTAGGCATCCATGTTCCTCTTCTAATTATTTTAAATAACTTTATTTCCTGTCTCAGATTTGTTTTTCTAGAAGCCCACAGGAAACCTCCAGGACAATTAGGCAAACAGCTGCAGATAGGAAGTTAATGCTGCAATAAGAAATGAATAAATATCCTAAAGCTTTTATCTTTTGGTCCCAAAGCACTTTGCAGAGGTAAATAACAAAGACACCGCGTAATTTGCACAAATACATGGTGAATATACAGAAAATCTGGAATGGGCAAATGACCCTTCCCATGGGCCCATCATTACTCAGAGGAGGAGCATGAGAGGGATTAACTTGCAGGAAGAGTAGCTCCCTCGGGGCCCCCTGTTAGCATGCCCGAGTACCCTGAAGGATAGAGCAAGGCTGGGAGAACCTGCCCCAGTCAGCTTAGCACCAGGAGGGTTCGTGAGGTCTGCTGCTGCCTGCAAAGGTGGCTAGGCACACACAGCCACACGGAAAAGAGCTGCTGGGAAGGGCAGCAGAAGCAGAAGGACAGGCAGGTCTCAATGGCTATGAACACAAAAAGGTGTCTTGGTCTAAGAGCTTAGGGGGACAAAACCCTCACATACAACAGTTTGATTAAATAAGAAATTATTGATATGTTAATGCACATATTGTAAGTGAATACTATACTCAGTGGAGTCTAAACACAAAAACTCTCAAGTCTATTGCAGGCCTCTAAACAAAAAAAATAACTTCCTTGGCCTTGGGGGGTGGCTTGGTATTGCCTGTAAGATTTGATTCCAGAAGCAAGTATCTGGTCCAGTGGTCTTATTCTGTTTTACGAAAGTTTATTTCCCTTCTCAAGGTATGTCCTGACCTCATTAATTTCTGCACTTACTTCAACAAAAACCCCCACTATTTTAAATGTATATCCCAGAAAATGGTGATTCTCTGCCTCTCTCTGTGTTTCTTCTGATACTTCCAAAATGGCTACTTTTTCTATCCAAATATACTAATTACTCAAGATAAAAGTGCAAACCTTGTCAGCTTGAAAACATTGTCTGCAGCAGCTTTGTTGTTGGGTATTCCCTTGATCTGGGTGAGGGGAAACCACGTTCCCAGCAGCTGATTTTGAAGATGCAGTCTGTGAGAAGAGAGAACTTCTCTCGCAGCTGTGATGGGCACGGGGCCCCTCTTCCCCAGGTGAGCTTCCTGTCTGGCCACAGGGAGTGACAGGCAGAAAGGAGATGGCCCAAGTGACAGCAAAAAATGTCTGCAACTTACATTTCAAGTAGGAAAAAACCCATGGGTTTCTTCATATATTTTATGGAAGTAAAGAGCCTGTATTTCCCCAGAGAGTTCCAGTTCTTTGAAGAAACAGAGTTATGTGCTTCTTTCTGCAGCCTTTCAGACCATACATATATAAGCATGTTTCACTTGCAGCAACCTTCCAAAGAGGGAACAGACTTCAAATTACGGAAGAAAACAGATTGTAGTATCAATTCTAACCCACATCTCAAAACTATTAATAGGAGCATTTGGGAAGAGATACTCAGAGACATTTTTAAATTTCCTTGAAACAAGCTGGATTAGGGCAGAGTATATTGAAGGAGCAGAGCTAAAAATTGGCAATATGGTGCTGAGAAATAATTATTTTGTATATGGGTGCTTGACGTCTGTAATGGATTTGATCCAATGATAAATGGAAAATAAAATGACTTCTGACAATGGCGGAATGAAAGCAATCCTTATTTATGATGTGTGGCTACCCTTACCAACATAACCCCAAGGTATTTTACCCCAGAGAACCAAAATATTGCAGGCTAAGTCTAACTGCAGCATTCAGCATCACTTGTGGTATGTTTAGTGAAGTTCATAGGGACACTGGCCACACTTGCTCAGAAAAATAGCTTTTTCCTTATCTTTTGGATTCTTCAAAAATAATACAGAGAATTAGGAGGCTACCACATGTCAAGAAGCAAAAGAGATTAAGTAAAAAAGATGGGCAGAGAAAGAAAATATCTGCAAGGAAAGGAAGATCTAGGGGTAAAAGAAAAACATTATCCTCCACATCTCTCCCTGAGCTGTGCTTACTTCGGGATTGGGGTCACTGGAATTTTGTATTCAGGCTGCCAAATTAAATTCTTCAACACTGTTATTCAAAGACATGCAATACTAAGAAATAATGTTATTTCTTTTTTATAAAAAAATACTAAGACAAACAAATGCAGCTTCTCAAAATGAGAGGCTGTCTGATGACCTTTGCTTAAGGTCAATGTCCCAGCTTAAACAGTGTCTGTGACTTTTGTCATTAGGGCAGTGCAACCTTCTAATATGTGGTGTGACAAACACCAAAATAAATGGCTTTCATGACATGTACACACAGAGAGAAAGATGAAGAGACAGAGCATTTTGTGCTGGAAGTGATTTTCCTGCCTCTGTACATGGTGCCAGAAGAGCACAGTGACTGTGAAGGTTTCCCCGCTGCTGTCTTGGCTGCAGGATCTTGTAAGAGCTGTTTTAAAGGAAAAAGGGCAGATGTCAATCCTTGATCTTTCTGTTGAGAGGGTGATCTATGAAAACTTGGCTAGCTGGGTATCTACTCCCTCGACAGGCTGCCAAACCCACTGCTTACAGTAACAAACTCCTATTTGCCAGATCAATGCTGACCCTACGTCAAAAGCTCGGTCTCCTTTCGTTGAATCTGCAAGTCATCCAAAAATACTTTATTAATTGGGAAAGGTAATGGTGGGAGGTAAGCGTCAGAATTTCAGTGGTGGCTGTGTAAAGAAACTGAAAAAAAGAAGTCAGGTTTCTCTCTGAAAAGAGGTGCACATTTGTCCACTCCAAGTGCAGTNCAAACTCCCCAAGCCCTCCTCTCCCTATGCACCCCAGCAAAAGAAGACAGAGAGTGTAGGCAAACAGTAATGCTGGCTGAATTGCCCAATATGTCTATTTAATTAGCACTTAAAGAATCACAAATGTTTTCTCCTTGCTTGAAGGAGAGAGAAGAACATGTCCCTGGCATTGCAGAGGGCAAGAGGGGGTTTATAGACCATTTCACCTTAACAGTCAAGGAGAAAATGTTACAATGCATATCCAAACTGAAAAGACAAAAAAAAGCTCTAGATTTTTTCTGCTTTTCTCTTGTACATCACTGGGATGTGGGGTTTGATATAGCAGCATTTAATCCCTCAGGACAAATGAAAGGGGTGCAAGACACTGATTTTCTATACAGTCACAATTCTCCCACCACTGCAGAACCGGCATGCGTGTCCTGGAAAATATTTCTCCATAAAAGCACACATGCAAAATAAAATCACAGAATCACAGAATAGTGTGGGTTCGAAGGGACCTTTAAGGTCATCTAGTCCAAATGTCCTGCAATGAACAGGGACATCTTCAGCTAGATCAGGTTGCTCAGAGGCCCATCCAGCCCGGCCATGAACATTTCCAGGGATAGGGCCTCCACCACCTCTCTGAGCAACCTGTTTCAGTGTTTTGCCATCCTCATTGTAAAAAAAATCTTTTGCCAGAGTCATTTCCAGAGGTACAGTAATTTGGAAAATGTGCACAAATTGTTCCAACAATTATTGATGCTATTGAACTTCCTGCCCTGTAACAATGGAATTTTCTTGCCCCCAAAAGCATCAGTTCTCCAGGGCTCCTTTTATTTTTGTTGCTGTTATCTTTTATGACAGGCAGCCATAAAATCAAATGTTCCCTCAAAGGAACTCTCATCTTTGTTTTTTAAAAGCAGTGTTCTTATTCTTTTCTACATTAATGGGAAAATATTCCAGAGACATAAGGGCATAAAAAAGACAATGCCCTGCCTTGTATTTCACATACATAGGAAATGAAATAGTCAAAGATGTGCACTAGGTATTTCCAAAGCCCTCATTTGACTTCTTTATGAAAACCCTTAGCTTTTTCTATAAAGAAGAAAAATTCCAGTGAGTCTGAGGATTTAAAAACTGAATGTAATGGTCTTCTGTGTAAAGCCTCTGGTTTCTCAGACTCAATCTGTGTAAAATATTTTGCAAGGCTCTCTCTTCAGGCTAATTTAATTAAATAAAGTGGTACTAGAACACCCTGTCACTATTATGGTTCTCATCCTCTCCAACCAGAAGGCAACAACTCCCACAGAGTCCCCGTGAATGTTCTTTACAGCAATGCTTTACCCACTGTTTAAAAATACCCCACAGTGCAAATTATGTATAACTATTACTCTTATTTTGCACCTTCTCTCTTTCACAAAAAAAAAAAAAATACAGAGAAAAATTATATAAATATTTCTTTTCCTCTCTTAAAAATTAACCTTCTTAATACCTACAACATTTCTATCTAGCAGCTCTCTTCAGTGAGAGCTTGGCTGCACTCTAATTCCATTCCGTGTGCTATTGATGTACTGTTTTCTCTGCTCTTATCAATGACAGAAACAAATTTGCCTTATGAGAAGAGTTAATCATCTCTACATAGATTTCATTCCTGGGCACAGGCTCAAAGTCCATGAACACATAATCTTTTGCAAATCAAAACCTATTTCTCTCTTTCATGCATCATTTACAATCCCAAGATGATGTACTGCTAGCATCACACCTGTATTTTAGTTCGCTTTCTTCCTGATTACTTGTCCTTTAGAAAAGAAAGCACAAGTGACCTTTACTCCTTTCCTCTCATATTTTATTGTCTGTTTGCCTTGTTTTCCTTTGCTCTGCTTGTCTATGTAAAGAATTGAAAGCCTGGTTCCAACCCAGCAGCAGAATATCTCCTCAGCACGATCAGCTTTTCATAAGCAGGCAGAACAGAACTTAAGAACAATAAAATGCCAGGAAAGAAGAAAGCACACAGTTTTCAGTTGCTGGGATTACACGACAGACCCTGCAGAAAACACTATGTAAGTGAGACCCCTTTGAGCCCCAGGTTACCCATGTGAAGCCTAGACCTAATCTGGTCTGTGGGCCATTTCTCCTGCCTCTCTAAGTACCAGCCTGCAGGCAGCAGCAGCAGCAGCAGTGTAGGCTTGGGCTGCCATCCTCACATCACCCTCTGAGCAGCTCAGTCATTACTGCTGTGCCCCAGGTTACAACTGCACTAGCCAGTCAAAAATAGCAAAAGAAACCAGAGTAGTATCAAAAGTGATAGAGTCCAAGGGCTCTGCCGGCCTGACTGGTGCACGCTGCCAAGCTGGTATCTCCTTCTTCGGGCGCTGGAATGAACCATCACAGGCACAGTCTACTGCAATTTTTTTCTACAGCTTAATCTGCAGTGAGTATATTTTCCTGAGTTTCCATTGCTTTAAAGAAAATACTGTTTTACCACAACCTTAATTAAATTCTTAGATTTCAGGACACATTTCAATACCAATTATGTGCTATGAGCCCTAGATTCCAAATCTGCCAACAGGAAGGTGCACAAACACTGCATCTGTGACATGCATTAACCAAAATTCTGGCAACAACCAGGCTGACTGACAAATTTGGGTTTTGATGACAGTTTCATTTTAACAAGCTATTAGTGTGACTAAGTTTGTGGCTCTTGTGCTAATAACCTGATGTGCACAGCTTTTGACACCCTCTTCCCCCCACCCAACTCCAGTAGATGGTATTAATCTTTAATTGGAAATGGTTCTCATTTGCATATAATTGCTGTTGTTCGTTATGCAAAATATTTGTTCTGTAAAATATTTTGGTGCATCTCTTTTAAAGATTGGCCTTTTACATTTGTTGAATGCAAATTGCTTTATGGCATCACCAAATTTTCCCACAATGAGATTTTTGAGAAAAAAAGAATGAATATTTCACCTGTAGTGAAAAATTTTCATGTTCCTAAATGGTGATGTTCACGAAAGCTTAAAAAAATGAACCCAGTCATAGCTGTCCTTCTGTTTGCCCTTCTTCATTCCCTTGGGCTCCCACGGAGTAAAAAACCCTGAAGATGTGTTAAGCAACAAGAATTTATGTTTTGGTTTTAGTGTTTCTCCTGCAGTCAACTTGTGGAAAAGCCGATTTTAACAAATGAATACGCAGGCCCCAAGTCTAATACAGACTTTTTTTCTACAGGCTTTATTCCTACACCCACCTTCTCTTTTTCAAGTGAGAGTACCAAGAAAAGCTTATGCTTTTGATCTCTGTGCAAATAAATGAGCTGAAACAAATAAAACCTGGTTCACAAGAGACTTCCAAGACATCTGGTGGAGTTATTTTTCTAAGTAATTAGACCAAGTGGTGGTGTAATTCCCAAATGGAAGCTACCTTCTCGCTTGGTATCCAGTTATTTCTCAGAGCCATCAAAACAGCAGTAAATCCTTCTTCTCTCCTTGCATGTGTCTCAGACTCTATTGATTACCAGTCTACCCAAAAACTGCTTTATTACTCAAGTTTTTAAACCCCTCCCCTGCCTTTTTTTTTGTGCTATGAGGATCCTGTTTTACTTCCATGACTGTCGGTGGGATTTCTGCTATTGACTGAGGAAAGATGCTAACCTACTGTAGTTCTCCTTCTTACAGGCTCTACGGAGCAGGCAGAAAAGTGCAATGAATAACAGCCAGGTGCTTGCTCTGGATCAATACACTGCTCTAAAGTGTGCCCAGGTGTGCTTTCTCCTTCTTTCTTGCTGAAAACTGATTAAATTTCTCCTTTTTTTCTCATATCTCCCCAAGAAAACATCATTCTAGTAACAACCCAATTGCTCTTTGACACTTTGGGGAGAATGTGGTTCTCGGTCTGTGACAACAAAACAGTGCAACCACTGTGAATTTGTGACACTGGGGAAGTGAACTGGGAGTACACCCGTCTGAAGAAAGGAATTTCATTTTGTTTGTGCGTGGTTCTGGTTTTGTGGTTTCAGACTTGGTCAGGGTGCTCTACACTCCTGTTTCACCAACTGCCCTGGCTGCAGACACCACCTCTGCGCTATGACAGGGACATTTTGTAATGCCAGGTATAGAATTCACAGCTGTAACAGGAGTAAAGAAAAGCAGCTGCCATATGAAACAGCTGCTATATTACAACAGTGGGCTTGATATTCATGGTGTTAATTCTCATCCCCTCATAACATAACACAACACAACACAAACTCACCAGAGGTTTCATCTACTCTCTCGTCCACCACATGGTCCTTCTGATGGACCCACTCGCTGTTGCACTTAAAATAGATCTGTGTGGCTGGGCTCGCTTTGCAGTACAGATTCACGGGCTTGTTCTTCACAATGTAAGCCTCTTCAGGTTCGATGAGGAAATGGGGCAATGGCTCTGGAGGATCAGATGGAAAAGTTTCTGGAAGCTCATGGAAAAAGTCATCATCTGTAAAGGCAAAATGAAAGAACCAAAATTCAGCTGGCAGACACTTACAAAAACTTCGTGAAAATTAAAAAGGTGCATACTTTTAAAATAAAATGTTATCTTAGGAGCATTCCTAAACTGAGGCTTAGATGCACTGCTGTTTCCAGACTGGAAGAAACTTGTTCGTTACATCCTGAGCTTTCTTTCCTCTCTGTGATGCGACAGGGATGTGCACATTCACAGTCTGGGATCAGTCCTTTGTTACCATCATTGGCAATACCAGCAACAAAGCTTTGTGTTAGCACTTGGGAGAGTTGCCTGCAAAACCATAAAGAGAAATAACAGAAACTTTCGCAGGCTTCAAGGTCACATTTTCAATAGTGACTTATCGCACTGCGTAATCAGGTGAGTGCAATAGCTACTGGCAGCTGAGACCAGTCCAAATAGGAAATAGCACCTTTTGTTTCAGATGAGCAATTCGAAATCTGCTCTAAGGGCAAAAGACTAAATGCAAGTCCAGTCTGCACCTGTTTGTTTGTAGTCTGACTCTCCTGCTAAGACTGCTAATGAAGGTGCAAAGCTATGCTTTATTTACTCTGTCCATAGTACAGTGCAGTCCTTGCTGTGGAGAGGACGTGGGAGCTGGGACATGGGGCAGGGCAGCTGGGACATGGTGACATTTTGGGCCAACACGGACACATGCTATTGACATAAGGAACCTCAGCACCTCTCTGGTGCTGCTGGTAAAGAATAAAGTCAATGAAAGAAATCTGGAGAAGGAGGAATAGAATCCATCGTGCGGGGGGCAAGACTGAAAACACCAAATGTGCATACTTTACTTTCTCCCTTCCTCTTCACAAATCCTCTTTTACAACCGCTCTGCCCCTTTGTGCAGAGGAAGTCTTCCACATCAGACAGCATCAAATTCAGCGGAGAATAACTCTCTCCCCATCTCCTTCCCCACCTGCCATCAGTGCACAAGAACATCCAAGAGGCTCCAAGCAGCAAAGCGGTGGGGGGGCACCAACTCCTGACATCCACCAGCAGCGAGCCAGCAGTTCTGAGAGCCTCATTCAATCTCCCCTTTCTGCCTCTGACGCAGTTATCATTCTACCCAGTGACCGACACTGACGCTGATCAATAAAACACCACGGAACAACCCACTGAAAATACTGGCTGGCTATCTCCTCCCTGCCAGTCTTCATGAAGATGAAATGTCAGACAGCTCCCTCCTCAAACCCGAGACTTCCCCGTGCGGGCCGTGTCCAGAATTACAAGGGGCACGACTCCCCTTCCAGACACGGCTTTTCAGAAAGACAAGAAGGAACAGGGACACATGAAGGAGAGAGGGGAAGAAGGTAATATGGTACCCATCCATACCGCTGTATGAAGGTAAAACTGCATGTCTTTATCAGTGATGGGAATACCTTACACAGTAAAACATTTTGTGAACCTCCTAAAATGTTTGTGAAGAGAACATATGTTCACCATTTTTTTTCATTTTTATTTCCCACCCCCACCCCCATCCCCCCATATTAATTTAAAAATACTCCTGTCCTTCTCAGTGTCTCATTTTATAAGGAGTATCAGTCCTGACTCACTATTTCATTGCTCCCTGAGAGTTAATAGAAGTGAACTGGTTCAAAGATACAAAAAAGGGCCAATAAATAAGGCCTGACATTTTTCTAGCAAAGTGAAAATCTGTGACCCACTATAACACTTCCATTTCCATCTCCAATTAATCATTTCCAGATACTCAAATTAAATTTAATTTTTTATCACTTTCCCATGCTTCCTTTTATTTCTGCAGTTTCCTTTTCATTCTGACCACACCAGCATCCTTCTTCTGCAATCCTATTTCCTCTCCCCATTAGATATTTCTTCCTTGCTCCATTTTACTTCCCGTTTTTTTCCAAAAAGAAAGATGAGTTACAGTAAGTTAATGGGAGTCCTCATGTGGTTTCATGACAATGAAACATGTCTGAACTGAATCAAGAAGCTTTTTGGCATTCCTCATCCCCTTCCATGCACATGTTCCCTCTTCCCCTCTCCCACACGCTGCTCCATAGACATTCACGACACAGGAACATTAGAGATGAATCATTTCCCCTGAATTGCCACAGGACGTATCTTTTTCTTCTGGTCATTTAATTGCAAATCAGCAAGCAGACAGATGGAAACTAACAAAGCACACATATGTTTTATAATTAAACAAGTATTGCTTCACTAATTTCTGGTGACTGGAAGAACAAATGTATTTATTTTCACTACTAAATTTCTGCACATTATCAAAGGCAATAATTACAATGCCTGACCAATCAACTGCACCTTACCAAAGATAACTAGAAAGTCTAAAAGGAGGCATCAGCAAGCTGCAAAAAAAAAAAAAAAAAAAAAAGGGGGTTTTAAAAATTATTTTTTTAATCAGCCTGGAAAACCTGTGTGGGTTTTTGCTTTTTCCTCCTGAAGGTAACTGCTTCTGAAGTTTAAATATTATTTTTATGTATTCAAAGTACTGCCCAGTACATTACAATCTAGTCTCACATTTTGATTGTGGTGATAGCTGCTTCTCTCCACCAACCTGGCATCCCACAGTCAGGCACAAGCCTGTTTTTTTACTGTCTTCTCGCTGTGATGCCTCCTTACTCTTCTTGAACAATAATAAAGCTCAGCTTTATTTTTCCACACTCTTTCTCATTTCTATCAAGAGGCATCTGAACCGCTCTTAAATGTTAGGGATATAGATGGAAACCATTCACAAACTGTCACACAAATAGTGCTCAAAGGCTGCCATGTCCCTTGGAAACTGGCATTTAAAACCGTCACTTTCAGAAAAAAATTAAGATAGTAGCTAAGGAAGATTTTTTTTTTTTTCTTTTTAAACTTGAGAATGCTCATTCAATCCCTGCCCTCATACTGCTGCTGTTAATAGCAACAATGGTGGTTTTTTATAGAGCAGTTTCTCAAGAGGAACATATAGATTATCACCATGACTGCCATGGGTTTGGCAGAAAAAATAGCAATCCCACTGCAAAGTTAATCCTACCTCCACTAGCACTGAGGGACCCTTGCTCTTGCTTTTCACTGCTGAAAGGTAACAGGTGGCTTAACCAGCTGTGTGAACCACAGCAGGAACTCACTTGGTGTTCCCTGCATCCCCCAAAGGGATGGGGTAGGGTGCTGCAGGGAGGCAAAGCCCCCCATCCCTCTCACCCAGGCGCACCAGCTGAAGTGGCAGGATGGTGGTGTACAGGTAGAGAGGGCGTGCAGCCCCAGTCCCCTGTGCCAGGCTGTGACACTTGCTTCTCAGGATGAGGATCTCTTGAGGCAGAAGAACCTTAAGTCCCTTCATGATGGCTTGCACATCACACCAGGCACAGCTCTGTCACGGCTTAGAACAGTCAGCCAATTCAGCTGCTGATCTGGGACAAGGTTTTGAACCTTAACACACATCTTGGAGCCAAGTCTTGCATTTCATTTTTTGAATTACGGTGATATGCTCTTGTGCTTTCATTGTAATGCTTGCAGCAACATGAAAGCATAATTATAACGTTAGTGTAATTATATAGCAAAATATTCCTAAAAATGCAACACAGAAAATGTCAATATAGGACATTTGACTGTGTTGGGATTTTTTGCAGTTCTTTAGAGAACAAGATATGGTAACACAAAAGCAATCTAATAAATCTATGTTTTCACGAGGACACAGTTTCTAACAACCAAATAAACACTTCCCTCAGTTTCTCCTGACAAGCTCTGCTTAAACACAAGTCATTCCTCTCTCCATACAAAAATCAAACTCTGACTTCAATTTTTCAGGGATGCTTTTGTTATAACCATGTGGCCTCTTGAGCCAGTTTCTAGAATTTGGATGAGGGTTGCCTCTCACTCTATTGCTAGATGAGGGGATAAATCTTGCCTGAGACTTTGATCTGCATTTTCCTGACGGGTATCACCGGTTATTTAAAATGTTCATTTCCCAATGGTGCAACAAAGCAGCAAACTTTATAACTCTCTTATTTAACTCTCCTAAGTAGTCAGACATTTTTTTTTTTCTTTTGTCTGGAGGAAAAAAGCTAATTAAATCATTTGGGAGTGATCTGGGAGTGTAGATACAAACAAACACAAAAAATTCACATACTTGATTTCCAATCATTATGCCAATGTCATGTGCAGCAAGTTCCCCTTGCAACCTTGATCAAAAGCAAACACAAGACACACATTGTTCTCCCCTGTTGTAACAAATCCCCTTCTGTGCTCAGTAACTTTGAGCTGCAAGTTTACTTTTGCAGTATGCCACATTCATCTTTATTTTCACATAATAAAGTGTACAGCCCATCTGTTGTTATTGACTGATTTATATTAGCAAGACAAAAGACCTGATAAATGGTACTGCTAAACTGGTTCCAGTCATGCAATTCCTTCATATTAAGAAAATAAATTTTTAAAAGCCACTTTAACCTATAAAATTCATTTGGAATTTTTATTTTAGTTGCCGGCCCAAATACAGATACACTTTTTTATTGTCTGTAGTATCTGACAACTATGTTTTTTAAAAGCAAAGTCAAATGCAAATCTATAGGAAAAGGAGAAATGCCACTGAAATCAGCATTGATACAATATGGCATGGGCTGTCACATATAGGAATTTTAGCTTAATTTTAGTTCAGTTTTCTTTTAAGGTAAAACAAATCTTTGCCTAAGTCAGGAAGCTTTTCATGTTAGGAAAGGTCTTTATTCTTTTCATGCATTTGCCTGTAAAACTGTACATATTATAGCTCTCCATGCATAACAAGTGAAAAGAGAGATTTAATGGTATATTTCCCCTTTTATGGATTAGTATCCCTGCTCTAATCTGTGGCAGGAAAATATTGTGCTCCGTACACCAATCTATTCATCTCTAGATCACTAGTTTTATTACCATATACGAAGCTTTAATTCTCATCAAGCCAGCACATAATTCAGTATATATCTGAACTGCGAGACTTGAACTATTATTGCTTAGATGATAATATATTGGACCATTATCTCTTCATGCGAGACCTGAAGCAAATTCTTCTCAAATGGAATTTACTTCAGAATGATTCAAAAGCAATTTAAAATGAATGGCTGCAAAGTTAATTCTATTTGCATTCGGATGCCCATCACTCGGCAAGATCATTCCCCGAGCGTCGCAAGAAAGGCAGCTGGAGTTCACTGTATGGATGGGATTTCTGTTCAGGTTTTAATGTTATGATTAAAAAGCTTTCTAGAGCAACAAGTACTGTTTACTGTGAAATTAAAAGCAGGTGCTAGCTCAGCCAGACAGCTTATCAGGATTTGGATTACAGTGCACACTCTTTCAGGAAAGGAAGATTGCTCGGCTGGAAGTCCTTTAGTCGCAGAGTTTTCTATCCTCCTAGGAAGGGCACGCAGTGCCACCAAATGGGAAGCAAGGAAGCAAAAAATACTGTATGCCATAGAGCCTGCCTCCACTCTAGAGGCCCATAACACCACGGAGCTATGAATCCAACATCAGGTCAAGTTGAATAAAAATTGGGGGAAAACAGGACTTTTTCTAAGAATCACTTATGAATAGTTTCCACACCAAAAGGCCCTCTCAACCCTGCCTCAGCCTTGGAGACCACACAGGGACAGAGAATGGGCACAGCAAAGTGTAGCCTGTGCCCTGAAAGAGAAAGCACATTTTCCTGCCTTGACCTGGGGAGAAGGAGAGTGGCTCTCTCAGCACTTACCCTCCGTTAGCCCTGCCTCTGGCTGATTGCAAGGTGAGCGTGCAATAAGGCAATCACACCTTATTCTTCAGCACCTCAAAAGGGGAAGGTATCGCTAAACAGCCCAGGAAGACTGCGATTTTGCAACAGCAAAATATTTGGCCAACCTTGGAGGCTGGCATCCGCTTGCTAGCTGAACTCACTTGCAGGCCTTTATGTGCCTAAAGATGAGGCTTGCTTTTGTGGCAGCCCACAAACCAGATCCTTGCTGAACTCTGCTGGATCCTCCTGGGAGCAAGGTCAAGGGAATTTCTGACTCAGATTTACTGAGCACCCACAAATTTAAATGCTCTTTTTGTCAGGGAAGGCAGAGTGCAGGCACAGTCTGGGAAAAGTGACAGAGAAATCAATAGGGCATGCAATGTTCATCTTTTTTGGGTGACTTCAGTCCAGAAACAAAATAAATAAAGACCACAAAGAGGAATGAACTTTCCCTGCACCTGCAGCAGCTCAGTGAAGACTTTCCTTGCACATCTCAGTTTAACAACACATCCCCAGGAGGTCAAACCTTTGAATGCACTTAAAGAATGAAGAACATATCCATTGAGTGGCTACACATGCATCAGGAGGCTGCTGGGCAAAAGTCTCCCCCTCTAACACAGGAACATCAAAGAAAAGCCAAACACATCCTTTCCTGTCCTTCTGTACCCCTAGAAAAAAAAGGAACTTTCACAGCAGCACAGGAATCAATACTTGATCCACGATCAGCCACAGGCACCAACCTGGAGCCCTTTCAAAAACCCAGAAAATGGGCATCTCAGACACTTGAAATACTGGATTATTAGCTCAACTAAAGAGCCCAGGAAGGAGGTTTCTGTTATCTGGAGACAGGCCTTCTGTACAGACCATCCTGAATGAATAAGCCTAGCAGTACCTAATACAGTAATCATGCTTGTTATGTCCACCATACCCCGACTAGCCTTTCTCAGAAAGCTGTGAAGAGCTGAAGGGGAGAAGAAAGCATCATGCCTTCCCTTTTAACAGCAGTGCACAGCCTGCCATTAGACTGGGGGACTGGGAGCTGTAGCTCAAAAGCAGAGAGGTTTAACAGTCACAGAAAGCAGCCAAATGAGAGGCTGCTGGTGCTCCCCCCTGGCAGCCCTATGGGGAGTGGAGCCCTCTCCTCTTGCGCACTTCTCTCTGTGCTCCTATTTTATGTGAATGCTGCATGCTCAGATGTAAAGCCAAGCGCAGAGGAAGATGAAAGAATAAATGGTTATCACTCAGTCACAGACAATGTGGACACTGCAACCATGTTGCTTACAGCAACCAGTGTGTTGTCCTGCTTTGATAGTGCCATCTCCTTCTCTCAGCCCAGTGCTCCGAGTGCATCTTGCCTGTCTTACCCTGGTAAACTGCACTACTGTTAAGCAACAGCTAATTCCAGTGGAGTCAAATCTGACTTGCACCAGAGTAGTGAAAAGGAGAATCACATCTAGATGAGGAAAACACTGACTGTACCACCTTTATAAAGAGTTTTGCAAGTCGTATCTTACTGTTGGGGAAAAAGGCATCTTCCCCCAGTTTGTTTAAGTCATAGTTATAGTCAAAGTTTCTGCTTCTCTAGACTCTGTAACATCAACCAAATCAGAGGAAAATTGAAAACAAAACTCACAGTGCTCTATGACAGAGGAAAATTTTTTATATATCCCAATGCCAATTCAAGACAAAACCTGCAGGTATATATGTAGACATGACATTTAAGGTTCTGTATCCAGAATGTTACCAATGCCCTGAGACAAGCTCTGTCAGACTACCAGCTGCTGCCTAAACACACAAGAGATGGTAGAGGATACTAATTAGCATTGGACTCAGCGTAGGAAAATGCCAGAACATGGTATGATTTCATGCAAGGCAATTGGAAATACTTTCTGTTGGTGCATATGAAGAGCACCAAGCTGTTCCTTGAGCAACAAGATTTATGAGACTTGCTGTCAATATAAGAAACTTAATGCAGCAATCTGCAAGCACTCCTTACTGTGAGTCTGCCTAACCATATAAATAGATAAAAAAGGCTGGAGGCAAATCATCTGGGGGTGAGGCTGACTTACGAGCATCGAGAGCAAGAAATGTAAAGTGAAGAGGCAAAGGCCCTGTTTCTTTGCTGCCCTGCCTCGAGTACCAGCAGTCACATCCCTCTTTGCAAAATATTCATTACTTCTGATGGGAACTCGTTGGGCTTGTACAGATCTACTGGATAAGGTTGGCTCGGTTACTGTGCCATGGCCCTCAAAAGTACAGCATTTGAAAATAAAATGCCTGATAAACAGCAGATGACATCAGTGACATTTCATGGTGATTATCCTGTGGAAGACGGCTCTCTCTTTCCCCTTCCAGGGCTGTCAAGCAAAGGAACAGGCTGCTCACGGAAGTGGTTGAGTCACCATCCCTGGAGATAGATGTGTAGATGTGGCACTTAGCAACATGGTTTACTGGTGGATTTGGCAGTGCTGGTTTAACAGCTGGACTCTATGATCTTAGAAGTCTTTCTCACCCAAAATATTCTATGAATGTATCATTTGTTTAAAACTAATAAAATATTCATGCTTAAAAAAAAAAAAAAGAACGAAAAGTGGGTTACAGACTATCTCCAAAACTTTATCTCCTTACTCCGTCATGTAACAAACTCACAGGGAATAACATGCAAGCTTTACTTTGCCGAGCACACACACCATATTCCATAAGTGTGAGCTACAGGCATTTAATCTACTTGGAAAATGAACACAGCTCCTGTCAGATATGGTTCTGCTGGTAGAGTTCAAGCCTATTATAGATTGTTGTGTCTTCTCTGATACAGATGCACCA
Source organism: Pachycephala philippinensis (assembly GCA_013397055.1). NCBI lineage: Eukaryota > Metazoa > Chordata > Aves > Passeriformes > Pachycephala > Pachycephala philippinensis. The sequence goes on from VWZT01002923.1 coordinate 1,031,783, forward strand.
TATGAACAGCAGAGAAACTTCAGCGTCAGCCCACAAGGTTTTGTGTCGTCCCTCTTAAGCATTTTTCGTTTGGGATTCTAGCTTGTGATGGGTTTGTGTGATGGCATGGGATCCCCTTCTAACCACCTGCAAAGGAAAGTCTAATTTGAAACGTTTCTGTCCCAGCTGCCATTAGTGGTCATAATGGTTGACACAAGGTCAAAAATTATGAAACCTCTGAGGAGCATCATTTCCTCTTCAGTGTTAGGCTTCACTTCCCTTTGACACATTAGTCCTGAAGCAGCTCCAGGCTCTTGACCCCTCCTTTAACCCTGGTAACTAATTAAAGATGGACAAGGCTTAGGCTAAAATACTTTTTGTTAAACCTATTCATTCTCAAGTCCCCTTCAGGCACTCTCTCTGTCACACAGGACAGAGCCTGCCATATTTACATGAACATGAAAGAAGGTGCCTGTTACAATAATACAAAAAAATCTCCTTTTACAAGACCTGACAACCTTTGTGGTTAGATGGTAGAATGCATTTTACAGCACATAAAATATATTCTCAACACATACTGGAAACAAGTTTCCTGGGTTTAGTCCAAAGTATACAATTCAGGAAAAATCCAAGGATAATTAACTCAGCACACATTTTTAGAATTAGAAGTTCAGACTCAGGTCCTTTATCTGACTGCTATGTCAACAGTCCGAACATGGTGTCCCGAACATGATAACCAAATGAAAAATTGATCCCACCTCTTCTCACGCTCCTAAGGCTCTATCTTGTGCTGGAAACAAAGACAGAGCTCAGGCTGGAGTCATCAGCCCCAGGCAGATGGATTTCAGGGCCAGTGGTAAATCATATTACATAGCACAAGTTTGTTTAATAGAGAGAAATCTGTGTGCAATGCATTGTTGATGGCCATGGCACAAGGAAAGGAGCTCCTGTGAGGATCTGTAACTGAACGTGGCACTTTACAAATACTTTCTCTATTTTTTATGTCATTTCATATTAATAATTAAGCTTGCTTCTTGCATCAGTATGTTACGGTTAAAATGTTGGCCCCTTGTTTCTTGCAAGAATGGGTATTTTTATCCTTACTTTTCCCATTATTAAAACTGCAGCAGAGCTTTGCTGCCGGTTTTGTAGCGCTTTCAATGAAAGCATTTTTGTTTCATCAAAAAGTGGTGATCCAGCATCTCACAATTAATAAAACTGAGATCTAGTGGGATGTCATGGATCCCAATTTCATGAGCCATCTGAAGTGTATAGTTAATCTAGTTAGCAGCATCACTCCATCTCAGAAAAACACAGAACACTTGATCACACCCAAAATAATAGCTCAGTCAACCACAACCAACCTGGTTAAGGGGTTGAGCTGAGACCCAGGGCATAGATATTCTTGTGTAACCTTGGGGAAATCTAATCCGTCAGGCTCAGGGTCCCAGCTGTAAAATGGAGGTAGGAGCTTAATAGGTAGCACTCTTTGTTCACTACCTTCAAACTGAGCAAACACTTCTGGACTCAGATGCTTCCTTTAAAATTTCTCCAAAATGCCTGCTGGCACCATTTGCTAAACAGCCAACAGTTACACAAAGGATCACAAACAAATCTATGTTTATAAAATGACTAGGGAACAAAGTCTGTCTCTCCTGGAGCTGATGCAAAGTTTGCCACTGGTCTCCCTTTGCATCGATGCACTGGGTGCTGGTCTTGGGTGCTCTGAAGGGCTCTCTCCATGGGCCAGGGGAATCCTACTGTCCTGAGACTAACATTAGTCCGCATGAATATCTACCTACTCGCTACTTCTTTCCATGGATCTTAATGAAATTATTATTTGCCTGGTGCTGGTTACCTAATTTCATCCACAGAAAATTTTTCAAGAACCATAAATTATTTTGTATGAGGCTGATTTATCGCAGCAGAAGTACAAATTGAATTAGAAATCCATTAGCTAAATGCTAAGCAGGAGCTTCTGGGGAGAAGGGGAGAGGAAGGGGAGGAACTTGGGAATCTGAACACCAGATGTGGAAAAGGGGAAAAATCCTTAAAAGAAGTAGAAAAAGAATAGAAAAGATAAATATCTTCTTATTGAATTAAACACCCAGGTATTTACAGAGCCAGATGGAAAAACACAGATTACTGCCTAGCATCAGAAATATGACTCAGACATTTATTTATTTATTTAGACTAGCAATTGGTTTTGTAAATACATGAGACTTCGCAAGCAGATGAAAAACTCTGGTTCACTTGAATATTATAGTTTCCGTCATGAAAACACCAACAGATTGTGTGTACTATATATACTAATAAAGCTAATAACGAGCTGTTCAACCAAATCTTAATACAAAACAATCAAAGGCATTCCTCCCTCTGAGGGAATATGAAAGCAAAAAAGGTTTATTTACTTTGGAAACACACAGGATGATTTAATCAGCTATTGTCCTCCGTTCAGAGCGTGCTTATTTGAGGAGACACACGGACGGTGTATGTCATTGAGCACATGTTTACTTGCAGGTGAACATATCCTCTCCTCTTGCCACTCTACCCCAGTAGACTCAGTGAAGGAAGGATGATGGAAGGAGAATGCTGCAAGTTCATTGGTATTAACACCCACCCTATCATTTTCTAAAGATGGAAACTATGATAGACAGGGCACACAGAGGGGAACTGCACTACAGTCCCTCTCATGTGAGTTACAGAAACAGTCTGCATCCACACTGTTCTTTCAGAAATTGGTTACAGACTGGAAATTTTCCCCTGCAGTGACTAATTTCATTCACACTCATTGCTTAAGTCCTGCTGGTTTCTTACTCACAAGCTCTCTAACAATTAAAAACCAATAAAATCTTAACATTCAAAGAGAAGCCTGAGATGGCAGTCTCCTGGCTTTGGTGTGCCTCCAACTCAACCTTTAGCTTAAGTGTCTGTGAACTACCATCCTCTCCAACATCAGGAGCACCCAGGACAGCTCAAACAGAAGTTGTTGTGACCAGAGAGGAAATGTGCAGTGCCTATGGGAAGCTCTGACATGTGTCATAAGAAGTCTGAGTCCCAGCAGGTAAAACTCCGGTACCTGCAAAGTGCATGGTCATCCTTCCCAGCCACCACCCTACCCTTTGCCTCCAAATCTTTTCAAGCTCACTCTGTGGACACTAACAAGAAAAATGAGAGGAAAAAAAAAGAGAAAAGGAAGTCTTCTGAATACTCAGTAATCAAAATTATGACTGGAAATTATAGCCAAAGTAGAGAAATCCCCAGAAAGTGTTGAGAACAGATCCAGCACTGAAGTTTTATGGAAAGACAGCATGAAATGTTCAGAGACCAGCAGCTGAAATTTAACCCCTGAATCTATGGATCACATGCTGACTTGCTTCCCTCCCTTATCTGTGTTTAGTTCCTTGTCTGCTACATCCATTTTTAATGTAAGGTTCCTACAGGAACCGCTATTTTCTGATAACATGATGTCGACAGAAAATGCCACTGGAACTGGGGCTTCAGATCGTGCAAAACAAAAGCTACCAAGTTACATTGCTGTTTCTCAACAGTGCTGTGAATTGGTTTGGACAAAACCAGAGGCACTCTGAAACTCACACCACAGGTCAGATAACAACAGTATTGTGTTTCAGTAGCTGAAAGTCCACAGCAGAAACAGAGGGAAAGGACAGCTTGGAGTGTCTCTGGCTCGACAGCCTCTAGCAGCAGGGATAACAAACACTGAGAGACATCCACCTCTGCCTTGCAGATGCCACAGGAGATAACACACTGCACAGCACGCAGGACAACAGCATTTAGCCAAATTGGCTCTTAAATCTGCATTGCCTGTATTGGGACACAGGGGCATTTATACCTGTTGTAGACTTCCTTCTGCCTAAGAGAGCGGTATCATTCAGTAATGGTGCAGATTACCCCAAGAAATTGCATTTGTCTGTATCTCAGTCCAGTCCAAAGACTGTAAATCTCTGAGGTCTCAACTCCCTCAGCACAAGCAGGTGTGCTGTCTGTGCTAGAGCCTTGGCTCCAACAAGAAGCAAAGAGATTCCTTTGGTTTTGATTTTTAAAATACAGATCTGCACTCAAAAAGACAGAGCAGCAGTGTTACTGAATGAATCCAAAACATAAAGAAAAAGAAACACTGGAGAGGAATAATGGAAATGCAATTAAGTTGTAGGCTTTGCTGGGCATGTTTTGTGTTGCTGCATCATATTTATTTATTCAGCACTCCTCAGCAAGTCAGCTCAAAGCTAGGGAGCAATGAATCAGTGCTCTAATCTCCCTCCCCATCATCCCCAGCCTTTGTGAGGAAACTGATATCCAGCCCCAGCTGAATCTGTTGAGTTCTAATCATAAACACCATCACCACAGAAACACAGACCTAAGCTATCAGAATGACTTGAGCATAAAACATACATACTTCAATTCCACTTTAGTTTTCTCATTTCTTTCTTCATCCCTTTTCTTAGGTTTTCTGTCATGTCTTTTCTCCCTCCATTTTATCCTCCTTTTTTTTTTTTTTTTAATTTTTTTTATTTTTTTATTTTTTATTATCCACATCCCTCCCATTCTTTTTTTTTTTTTTCAAGTACAGCAAACCCTGACTGGTCAGGAATCTCCTTACATTGTTACAAATGGATAAAGATTAATGGCCAATAAGTGGAGATAGAATGACTGGGGACAGAGGCCTCACAAAAGCTGACATCAAAACTAAATAGCTGTACCTACTTTTAAACTCTCAAAATAATTAACAATAGATCTAATTTATCCACATTCAAGCACAATCCTCTCATCTGTGCAATAGGAATAACATTCCACCATAAAGCAAGAGGTGGTCCTGCTTTATTTTGGTGTTTGACCAGAGAAACAGTTTAAAACGGTTCTCCAGTTAGTCTAAACAGTTTTTTTCTGCTCTTTGTTTGGCAAAATTTGGGTTAGGTAGCAGTTAGGTAGCCTCATGCAGCAGGTTACTAGTTTGTGACCAGGAAACCACAGCAGTATTAAATCAAACATATCTAGATATATAGTAGAAGGTGACATTCTGTGATTGCACTAAGCTTGGGGCAGAAGGGATTTAAACCACATAAAATTAATTGATAGCCACAGTAAGTGGAGGTTTTCACCAAAAAGGTCATTTGCAATGGTTCCATTTCATTCTCCAACCCACAACTCCTTTTAAGTGGCAAAATCACAGCACATAAGCAATTAATATCTAAAATAAAACAGCAGCTGTGCATTTGGGTAGCAATTGTATGGAAGAAACCTCAGAAGCTCGTTAGTAATACTTAAAGCGAGGGGTGTGTTTTGGTTGGATTCCCACTGTACTCGGTGCTGATGCCAAAACACATTATAGCACGGCTGAAAACACGTATTGTATGAGCAAGACTGTCAGCATTTTTCTCACTCACACAACATGCTCACTCACTCACACACAGTTACACACTCACACACAGCTGAAAACAGGTATTGTATGAGCAAGGCTGCCAGTATTTTGCCTCGGGAATCTGGGCTGTAGCTTTCTGTTAATGAACAAAATCTCTATAAGCTGAGTTGCTTCTTTCCCAAGCCTACTTCTGCTGTAACTACTCCTGGGAAACATGTAGTACACTGTCACCCTACTGACACTAAACAGCTCAGCACTTCCCACCACTGTAAATTAACCTGAATTTGCCTCCCCCTTCAAAAAATGCCCAACTGTTACATTAATCTCTGCCAATATGCTGAACTCAACAGTGCTCTGCAGAATTTACTCACAGCAGGGCCTGGTTTTTAAGTGACTTGTTCTCTTTCAGGATCCTCCTTCCCATATAGGACAGTTTATGCTCTGTCCAGGTGAGCAGAAACTCAAACAGATTGGAAGTCAACTAGGAAAAGACTCTTTTACTCAAAAGCCAGGGAGCAAATGGGCCAAGGTACTGGGGACATGCACTAATATTACAGAGAGGGAAAATTACCAGCCTGTTTCTGCATCACTCCACACACATCAGCTTCTTTCAAGTCCGGAGGATCTGCAGCACAGCACCCCTCAAACCTGTGCCCTGCAGGCTTGGAAAGCACATATCCCGTGCCATCCCCAGCACCTCTGTACTTGCTACAACATCACCACTGCCTGGCCCTCTGGGCTGCAGCACCTCCTGGCTTCACACTGCCCCAGTCTGCTGCTCCCAGGAGGAAAATTGCCATTACCCCAAGCACTTGCTTAATGTATGCAAAGGTGATCTTGGGTGCAGAAGGAGAGGGGACTGGGTAGCAGCAAGAGCAGAGAACAAGTTGCTGTACATGACAGTTCATTTCTGGATAGCTGAGGAGATTAATGCCTTCGCCTGCTGCTCGTGCATTACTGTCCCCAGCCATACAGAGATGAAATGCTGTCATGTACAGCAACTTGCTCTTCACTGCTCAAGCGGAGAGAGCTCATGCAGTGACTGCTCTCCTGAACCCCAAACCATAGAGCAGAATGTTTAATTAAGGGAAGCATAAATAGGAAACATGCATTGTATTTAAATAATGTACTGTTAATGCTACATCCCCGAACAACTCAAGGAAAAGAGTGAAAACTGATGATGCCATGAACTGTCTTAGCACAGATCACAGGAGTCATCTATGAAACAAGTCTTCTCTTTGTTAAATGAATAATACCAAAGAACATTGTTCAAATCTTTCTCATATTTGTCCCACTTTCCCTGGTTGTATTATTGCTCTTATCATTTGCCATTTGTAATGTCTCCTACAAACCTGAAAATAACTGTTTCACAGGTACTTTTTCTGAAATTTGTATTTGTAGCATGTAGTAAGTACTAGTGAAATTGCTAGGCTGGTGGCTTCAACACCCTAAAATGCACACAATCGAGGAGTTTCTGCAAGTGCACTGTAAACCTGCCCACCTGGCAGAAAACCTATCCACTTCCTTGTCAGCAGTGGTCTCATGCATCTTGAAGACATAAATCTTTTTTCTTTTCTTTTATTTTTAACAGCATGGAGACCCTGTCAGACTGAGAACTGGTTGAACCAGGAGTCAAGCCCATCTTTCTGAAACCTCAGTCTAGTCTTCACTCTTCTAAATTAGCTTTAGTCATCACTTAGACAAACCTGTCTGGGGATAGGGTTGTCACTTTGAGTTGAGATTTTTCTCATAGGCTAGAGAATTTAGAGTCAATTATTCCTTGAAAGCAGTTTATCTACCTTTACTAGACTGCTTTGAAAGACCAAACCTTATGTCTGAAGCAATCTAACTCCAGGGCTTTCTGCTGAGGCCACAAATGGTGACCAGTCTAGATGCCGAGATTCATGCAACAGAAAAGAGTTCATTAGAAAATCAGCACGAGCACAAATTAAGGTCAAAACTCTCAGTTATCATTCAATTTCACAATAAGCAACACCAGACAAGAAATAAACTAAAAAATAAACCATACTGCTGTCTGTACCTCTTCCAAAGAGGTCATTTCCAGCTGGCTGTTTTCACCTACACTCTTCAAGTCAGAATACACCTCAGACTGTAACCCTGAACTTAATTAATGTCTGTCAACTAAGTTCATAAAAATACCCTAACATCTAAATCCCAGTGCATATACACTGACTTCATTGATAAACTACTGCAGGATACACAAAATTTTGATTTGCACATCATTACAGTACTCAGTTCAGAAGGGCTTCTGTCTGCATCCAGAAGAACTCACATTACAGGTGACAGCTTAGAGACTTTGGGGGGGTCTAAATATATATGGGCAGTATAGATATATTCACCCATATATAGACAAAGAGATGTTTTTCTTTAGAAAAAATAACTGTTTTCTTCAAAAAAACCCCCAACTTTCACTAAAATGGGCATTCTTGAGCATGTATTTATAAGTCTTGCAGCTGCTTCCACTAATGTCACGTGAAAACTATTGCCTTCATCAAGCTTAGCATTGATCCCATTATTTGGTCCAATTTTCTCAAATTATTTACTTCTAGCCTTATTGTCTCATCAGCTATATTCACTCATTTCTCTGCTACAGGGCTCCCTTATCTTATTTCTGGGACGACTCATGTTTCAACTGCTCAGATATATATAACAGTAAGTCTTACACACTCTGTAAATACCCCTGCTTAGGTACACTAGCAATCTTACTGAGGCAGTGCAAAAGGCAAAGCATTTAAATTCAGGAACACCCATATAGACCTTGGTAGGTTGTGGACCGAGTAAATAAAGCCCTTTTCATCTGTTGTGGGTTTTGCCATTTCTGTGAACAGAATTTGCAGCATGTTCTGTTTCTTCTAGAGAGATAATGCAGGTGCAACCATATCTTGGAACCTTTGAAGGCATAGGCCAAGAGATTTTACGCTTTTTGGGCCATTCCATTCATATTCTCCTTTGCCTAAAAACTCAAAGTACCACAACAGGGTAAATGTAAACTGAAAAAGCTATCAGATAGCTAACAGCTCTTCTGCCAAATCCATCTGCCTGAACTTGATCCTTGTTGGGAATAACACATCATGTAATTATTTATTGTATAGAATTCCTCCCCATATTCAATTTTCTGACCACGATTCTCCACAGAAGAAGTGACCCAATTGAATTTAAAAAAAAAAAAAAAAAGAGAGAGAAAGAGGGAATATGAAAGCTGGAGAAAATTAGCATGCAATAAGCCATTTCTTCCTGTCAATTTTCTCGTCTCCTTTTATTAACAGATTTGTTTTTGAAGCAATTATACACGTGCAATCCATTTGTGGCATCTCTTTACTTGCCTCCTGACATAACCATTATTAGGCCTGTCACAGCTGATCAGCTGACAGATAGAGAGAGGCAGTTCTGCAGTGTCCTGGTACTGCCAGTCAATACCAGCTGAATAATAACAACACAGCCCGCGAGCTGCCTTTTATTTTTCTTTCCAGTGGCTGTGTTGAGAACAGTTCCCACAGAATTTTGACAGAAGCAGGGAACACTGACGATGGTCTTCATGTGCTCCCCGAATCACGTGCCAGCCGCAGACACTGCTGTTTCACACACCCTCACAGGCAGGTGCCCACTGTGGTGAGCTCTCAGCACGCCCCATTATAGCCTGAGCAGTACATGGTGTGCTTCAGAAATGATTCAGGCAAATTCCCACAAATGTATGGCGCTGCTGGTCCTGCCGCTCCAGAGCAAGCCAAGTATGCCCTGGGGTTTGCAAAACTAAATGCAGACCAGCTGCCTGGATGGATTTCCCCCCTGGTGAAGAGGGAAAATTGGTAAAGCTGTCTATTAATATGAAGAACCTGTGAGAGCGGGGCCAGGAGTGCCAGCACTATTTTTTCAATCATACATCACTATGGAACATTTGATTAGCATTGCTGTAAAGCATACTGTGTGCTGACTGTACCAATTTTGTCAGGAAATTTGCAGGCGTGCTGTATTACAGCTACCAACAGCTGTGTCCCACGCTGCAGTGACAACTCAATTCTCTGTGCAAGACGAGCCAGTATTGCAGGAGCCAGACTTTGCACTGTACTGGCTTTCCCTGTGCTCTCAACATCCTAGGTGAGGACAATGTGAAGTATGCTCCTGCCACATGTGCAAAGGAAGATTTAACATCTCACATGGGAAATAAGTCCAGCCCAATACAACATAAACCCAGTGGTAAAGTCCTGAGGGGAAGGAAGCTGTGTGACAGATGTGTACACACGGCTTAAAAGGTCAATCCCAGCTGTTCTACAGACAACTTGAATAACCATGGGCAAGCCATTCAGTCCATATGATCATAGCAATAATCTTTGTTCTTTCCACCCTTATTTTACCCTTTAGTATTTTCAAGTCCTGAAAGGACAAAGATGACTTTTCACTGCATTCATGCTGCATCTAGAACAGCTCCATCTTAAAGCCATGGCTACACATCTACAAGAGTCTTCCCAAAACCACATTTAGGCACAGATGCAAAAAAGTATTTACACTTTAAGCAGGAAGACACTTGACCTTCCACTGATTATGCCTTTGATCAAAGAACCATTTTTCTCTGAGACAATGCAAATGAACTGATTAATATATGGGTTTATTTTAAAATGATCCCTTCAAGAAATTTGGCCTGTGGGTGTCAGACCATTTCTTTCTCGTTATTGAATAAAATGGGTGCATTATGCTTCCCTTTGAGTTTAATCTGGGTCTACGACACAATTTGAATTGTATTTGCAGGCACTGAGCCACTTTAATCTTCATGGCTTGGATAATAAAAGTGATGAAAAAGTGACAGCTTTGCCTTCAGTACATTTTGTGCCAGTCCACCTGGGACCCTGAATATTTAGCTTCCATCGCAATCTGCAGTACTGGATCTTCAAAAGTATTTGTACCAGTGGTACCCAAGATAAATACAAGCTGTGGTGCGTCTAGATACTCTGCAGTCAGAAATAGCCACAGACTCACAGAAATCGCACACAGAAGCTGGGCACATGGGAAACTTTTAGCATTTTTCCAGTGGTTCTTTTTAACTTTGAGCTTTTTCTTTTGCAGTATGAGCACATGATTGTACCATAGAGAATTTAATGTAGAATTGCCATTTTACCAAATGCCCATAATTCCTCCAAAAGGGACAAAACTAATAATTTACTCACTGTTAGGTGGCGATTCTGAGAGTATTTATCTCCCAATTTTTACAACAGAACTAAGACTACAGCTAGTTCCTGAAAAAGACAAATTCACTTTTTTGAAAATAATGAAGGAAATGGTCATGTAGAGAAAGGGCACCATAGCACAGCTCTGTCACTGGTCTGATACCAAGGGAGGATGTCAGAAGTCTTGAAAAAATGGGGGCAGGTATTTACAGCTGTGAGGTGGGAGGCACTGGCAGAAGAAGGGGATACCACAGAGAGAGGGAGCATAGGTGCACATTGGAACTTGTGAGTTCCCAGGGGAAGTCTAGAGGCACGGGAATGCCACATAATCACAGAGCCACAGAAGAGAAAAACCTGGAACTGCCCTTCAAGATCAGCTTAATTTTATCCAGGACCAGGAAGGTTAAATGTTTCACTTGTAATAATAGGGTTGTTAACCGAAGGTGGTGAGTGCTAAGCTTGTTTGGATAGTGAGCACTTCCCTACCTTGACAAGCATGGATGTCTGAACTGAAATCTACATACTCTGCATTTATAAACCTTGATTAGGGATAATTGTACTGGTTTTCAATCCAAATGAGAGACATCTACATGTGCCGTTGCCATTGAGCAATTTTAAAGCAGCCTTTTCCTCCTGTAAGTGGTACTTCAAGAAAAATAATACAAGTCCTACTCCAAAATATTGTTACACAATATGGAGCACCCTTACTGACTTCCTCTGGTGTTCTCAAATGGCTCATCTCCTATTCCTCCAGCAGAAAAAGGCCAACAACCCAACTCCTGGCTCCTGAAACCACTGCCATGTACAAACTGACGAGTTATTCCAGTGTGTCCTTCAGTCTGCTGGGACTGAGGGATTTGTACACTGAGTGTACATGCACATGACAGTGTTCTGTACTTATGTGTTGCCTTTTCTTGGTCTGAAAGTTAACAGCCAGACACAGTTAAAGGAAAAAGGGGTTTTTACCTCGGTATTTATTTAGGGATCCTTAAAGGTGCACCACTTCGCCAGGGTGGAATGCGCCAAAACGCACACACACGATAAATTGTGTACACAATTTATAGGCCTTGCAAATTAACATATCTATCAAAGACTCCCCAATGAGAGGCTTGAATGATCCCCCCATCCCAAGGAATTCCCCCCTGGATGGGCCTATCTTAGTTTACAGGATGTGTTTTAGAAGGGACCTTAGTTTCTCAGGATAGCGTAGGGCTTTCTGGCCTTCAACTGTGGAGTTTCTAGGATGTTTGGTTTTCTGTCTTAACAGAATATTAGGACTACGCTAAATTATCAGTCTTAAGGAATTAAAAATATGCATGCTAAAAGCACTAAGGATACACAAAAGCTATATAAAAGAGTATATAAAAGGTATATAAAAGAAAAGGCAAAAAACCATTATGGCATCAATGTACCCAGACACACAATCTTCCCAGTAGAAGGCAACCTTCATGTCCTTTGCCTGTGCAGACCTGGTACAACCATTTGGGATTTCCAGTAAAATGCTCATTTCAATAACAATAGATAACAGTGGGTTTACAAATCCTGCTATTGAAGGAGCCTGGGCTCAAGAAGACCCAAATGCCAGTTTTTCCTTTGCTTCAGGTGTCTCTGTGCTCTAGACTAAAGAGCAACAGGAGACCGCTAGCAATAAAGGTGTTGACCATGGGGTTGCATGGAAGCACAAAAGTCTGGAAAGTTAAAACACCACTTTTTGCCCTACACCTGCAGCACGAGCACCGTTTCAGTTCTGCCTGAGCCAGGCTGTCACTGCAACGCAGCCTGGATAAACAAGAGGAGTCATTCTCTGCCTGGTTATCCGTGAAGTTGTGGCTGACCAAGAGCAAAGCTCTTTCTGATGGGCAGTGTGTATCTCTGCAGCATAGTCTTTGTGTGACAGCAGAGAATGACATTGAATATATAATAAAGTTATGCTTTCTGGAAAGGGAATTGCAGAATGCAGCTGGCAGAAGAAAAAATTATCCTAATCATTTCCTTTGCTAGACAAATTGGTAGTCTATCAAGAATAAAACCAAAACTTCAATAAATTATCCATGCCTGAAATTTCTCTATCAAACAATACCTCTGAAAATATATAATACGAGCACTAAGCTACTTTTCTCATCAAAGAAACAAGTACATGAAAGCATGAGTCTTTGAAACTAAGAAAAAGTGACTGCTCACTGTGCCTCCATACAAAAATACTTGAGTTTTTCTCCTGCCACTCAGAAAGTATTTTTGCTATTATATTAATTTTATTCTAAGAGTTAGATTTTATCAAATGTTAAGAGATGAACACTAGTTTTTCAAAGCAACACATTAAACAGGCATTACCCTCACAGCCTACAGCATTGGACAACATTTAAGAGAGACTTGTTTCTAAGATGTTGCAATTCTCCCGTTTTACTCAGTCTCTCTGTCTCTCTTGCTGTTATTTAGATGCAATGAGGTATTGCTTTGGAATCAGGATGAATAAAGGGCCCTTGGCAGAACCTCGTCTGAGCCATATTAAAAATGCTCCTTCATTCCTCAGTCTGCCAATAGTTGAGTTCCTCACCTGTCCCAAATCAATACTACGATATGGATTGTACAAACTTAGCTATCGACCCTGTGAGACTTCTATTTTACTGTGAAAAATTGAGCAGAGCTTTAGAACGACCACATTAAAAAAAGAGAAGTTAAAAACAAACAGATGACAAACCAAGCTTCTCAGGCTATAAACATTCCCTACATATATTAATAAAATCTGTTGAATTCCCAGCTCTTACATCTCAGAGCCTACATGTGTCTGAGTCATAAATCAAAAGATAATTTGATATCGAGAACAAACAGGAGTAAGCACAGGCTAGAGGGGTTCACTGATTCTTAGGTCTAGTTATTTTTACACATGTTTATGAAACGTGTTAGATATAAGTCAGCCGTTTTCAACTTAGAAAATTGCTAGACATTCTTTGGCTCAGATTTTTTTAGATTAAAATAGGATGTGTTTGAGACAGTCAATTATTTCCCATCAGAGACTCTGTCATTACTTGTACCCACACAAACATCTCTCCCTGCATTCTCTCATGGCTAGATCCCAGTGACTCCGGTCAATGAAGAGACACATCTTCAGGAGTTTGATCTGAAAATTGCAGATTATTAAATTCGTATAGGAAAACAGCCTCAGTTAATGCTCTAACTTCCATCATTTCCATGTTATGCTATTCCAAGACTAGGGAAAGGGAAAGATCTTCAGCAGTTTCAAGGGACACTTCAGTCGCTATCAAGAGAGCAAAACTTTTCAATACCAGCTGAAGGTCTTGTCCCAAGAGGAGTATGAGTAAAACACATGCAATCTTGCCACAGTAATGAGGCAAGAAATCACACATTTTTAGGGTGAGAACGATATTTGTGAAGGAACTGTGACAAGAAATCATTTCCACCTTTGTTCTGTAGCAAAACATCTGCTTAGTTCCACATCTTAAGATATAAAATGCATAAACGCTACCTTTGCACACACAGACACAAATATTGGTACATTTGTTGCCAACTTGCTTAGACACCTTTTTAATTGATCTATTTTTTGCCAACCTCTGTTTGCTATCTGTTGAGCAGCTGTATGCTACCTGCTACAGCTACATTTCCTAAATCCCGGAGCAGTCCAACCAAATAATCACATAAAACTTTTGCCACTTCATGCCTGTTGTTTAGTGCTAATTTCTTTGTGCTTACTAAGAGAAATTGCTATTGACTGCTTTCATTAGGAAACTATTGACCCTTATCCACTGGCATGTCCTAGAGAAGAAATTCACTAAATGTGCCCATATTTCATTCTCTGAACATCAAGGTAGGAGAGTCATGCTGAAGGATACGGTTTATTTAATCCAAAATTAAAATTTTATAGGCTACATTACCTAAAGTAAATTGCTTAATACATTCAGTTGAACAGCTGCTTTCTAAGTGTTTGGCTTCCATGTTTTCAAAGCCTAAATTAAGCTAAACAATAGAACATCACTGCTAACACTGTAGACTTCCAGATGAGCTATGCTATACCTACATTTAAGAGGCAGGATTTAGATTCAGCAAAGCAGTGATTTTCAATGCATTCCTTTAAAGCAGCACAAGACTACCACAGTCTTTTGAATTTAATTTTGCTTTAGTAATAGCATTAACAATATATCTTTTACATACGTATGAACTCTACAGCAAATAAAAGTGTAATGACTTAGCTACACTCACATTTGCTATTTGCCAGCAATTACATAGGAAACCACCAGAGTACAGGGATCCAGTGTGCCCTAAAGATTTTTGAAATTGGAGCCAACATCAGTTCATTTACTTTTGCTTCCCAGACAAATAGATCTTGCCATGGCAGAACCATTTGGCCACAGTGAGGCAATCCAGCCAGATTTCTCTGTGCACAATATTGTCCTACTTGTGCACAGGGCAACTTGGAACACGTGCTGTGTGGAAAGCACATAGGGAAAAGCCCTGCCCAGGCTCCTTATTTTATGGGACGTAAATGGGACTGGAGATGACTCCAACCCCTGAATGGCACCAGTGGAAAGTTATAATTCTGGACTTTGTGTGGTAGTTCAGGCTCCATTTTGGCAAATGTAGAGTACTACTTCAGGACATAGCAGCATTGCCATAAAAACCACCAGGTTCATTTGCATCCCTGCCATCAATAACCTCTGCAAAATCCCTTCAAGCCAAGGGAGTCCTTCAAGCCAATAATGAAGGATACAACATCAAATTCACTAATAAATGCCATTGGCACATGACATCTGCTAAACCTTCACAACCAAACCAAATATAACTTCCAGAACTATAAGGATTTATTTGTCATAATTTTGACAATTTACCTCCTTTCTGCTCAGTCATCTATCACCCTGAACACAAGACAGGGCAGAAGCCAAGAATGCCCACTCTAAGATGCTGAGCCACTTTCATCAGCTGCTCTGGTAAGTTAATTTATTCCTCTTTTAAACAAACATAGAAGTGAAGAGTAGGAGAAAACTATGTATGGAGTAGAACGCCATTCCATAAAACCTCAGAGGCATAGGAGAATTTATCACACCTTTCATGAACTTCTTTGGAATCTGTCTCCTACGACATCCATCCCCTTAAGAATTCTAATATTACCAAACATTCCAAGAGTTGCAAATAATCAAGTCAGATTTTCATTAATTCACTTGGTATTGTGAAGTTCTTTAGTCAAAGTCACAGTAATCTGTACCACAAACCAATCCATTTTCACGCTGAACTGATATAGGCATAGGTATAGAAAAATGTGTACAGCAAAGCTATTTTATGTGACAGAAATTATGTGCAACAGAAATTTTGATGTGATCACCAGAGGCTCATATCAGAAAATCAGAAATTTACCATAAGCCTGATTATATACCTTGCCCACAAAATAATCTCATTGAGATTTATTTCAGTATTCCAAACTTCTATACATGTGTCTGTGTGGCTCTATTATTGATATAATTATTGTTTATTAGTACTGTTCTGATAGTGTTCAAATACCACCATTAAGCCCAAACATGCTGTACAAACACCTATTAAATCTTCCTGCACTGGCAAGCACAGGGGCCAGAAAAACACAAAGGAAGATGGGAGAATAACAGAACAAAACAATGAAAAAAACAGTGATTGCTGCCTCTTCTTCTTTCCAAACTGTTGTGCCATTTCCTTTGGCATGAAATCTTTGAAAGTTTAAGTACAACACTTCTTACAATAAAATAAACCACTGCCTTCCACTATCACATCATTATTCTTGACTCTTTCTCATCACTATTATTTAACAGCACAAAGCCTTCCGGGATAGTGAAAATGAGCGTCAGTGATTTCTTTACCAATTCACTCACATTTCCATCTTTATTAATCACACCTCTCTTCCCAACATTCATTACCTAAAGGCCTTTAGCTCTGCCTCCTCACTCCTGGAGTCAATAATGACACAGTGCAGCAGGTTTGGACCTGCCCCCAAATGCCCCCAGCCAGAGCCTGCTGTGCCAACACACTCCCTGCTCACACCACAGGTCAAGGGCCCTTGCCAGGGAAGGTGTGAATCCCCAAGCTCCACAAAGCCTGGGCACTGCAGAGGTAAGCAATAAGCAGACTAACTTACTAATTGCTTCCCCAAAACTCAAAGAGACAAAACCATGTGAAGTTCAAATCCCCAAACGGCCAGGCAGCAGCCTGAAAAGT
Organism: Pachycephala philippinensis; assembly: GCA_013397055.1. Classification (NCBI taxonomy): domain Eukaryota; kingdom Metazoa; phylum Chordata; class Aves; order Passeriformes; genus Pachycephala; species Pachycephala philippinensis. The sequence goes on from VWZT01002923.1 coordinate 1,048,514, forward strand.
GCTGAATGAGCTAGAGGGACTGTGGGACTGGAGCAGGCTTTCCAAAAGGAGAGAGATGAGTACAGGGCACAGCCATTTATTAAGCTGGTTCCATCCATTTATTAAGCTGCCTCCTTCTCCTTGCAACCTTTCCTTGAAAAATGGTCATAATACATTTTTACACTCACCAGACTTTGCTGGCCGGAGAGCAGTGAGGATTAAGCAATTAATGGTTATGTGTTTCTTTGAGGCCCTTCTAGGAAAGCTACTAGTGGCAATGAGAAGAATGATTACTGGCAAGTTACTTGCAATACTGATTTGTAAAAACCCGTATAGATTTAAACAGACTAAGCAGAAGAGGTCCAGCTCTTGTGTAACTTCTGATAAGGAATTTGCAAGCTCCTGGCAACTGATTCAGAAAACCTTCATGGTGTACTCCACATTCAGTGCTTTGTAAGATAAGACACCAAGAAAAAGGATTTATTTACACTTTTTCAGGCATCTTTTAAAAAAGCCTCACACTGTAAAGGGAGTAATCTGTATCTACATATACGCATTTCCAAGGCTTGTCAAGAAGTTACATTTGATCACACCAAAGTTTCTGCATTTTCTGCAAAACACACCGTGACTCTGGACATAACGACACTACAAGGGCAAACAAGATAAAACAGCAGCAGATGTTGTTTCTGTGCCCCTATGCAAGAATTCCTGCCAGCTTGCTTTTCCTCCTCAAAATCTGCAGAAAAAGTTGGGGCTCTGATGTCACCTTGCCTGAACAGTTCTGGGCTTTTATGCTGTCTGGTGTTATTATCAGCAATACAAAAAGCACAGCTACATCTTCATCTAATGCTATTCACTGCATGTACTTAGTGTCTGCCTGTATTATGCCATTATAAGTGGTGGGGGAAGAAAAGAGTAAGCAAGAGGAATAACAAACAGGATTTTCTTGGAATAATGTTTCTCAGCCTTAGACTGATAATAGGCTGCAGTCAAATATATTCCTGTCATCACTGGCACACAAAGCTGCCTAGCTTTGTCACATTTGTTTTACTAATTGAGCAATCAATTATTAACATAGATTAGTTTCACAATCATAAACAGCACCACATACAGACACCTGCTTAATATGAGAGAGTCTCTGGTCCAATTTATACTTCCTCAAGCAATAGCCCCTGGTTTCCATTAATGCTCTTCTCTTGTACGATTTAGCTCCTTGGGCTTTGTCACCAAAAAACCACACACTTTGACTCCAAACCCAGTGTCTCTCAGTGGGTGCATGCTGCAAACCACAGAGAACCTGGCTGACAGATGAGAATGGCACATCCCTGAGCTTCACCAGTGATCACCAGCAATTTCATTTTACACCCGTTAATTATGCTGCAGCCACCTGCAAATCTTCCTGAATTTCCCTCCTGCACTGGCAGCGCCTCTGCCTGTCCTGGGGGAGGACAAGCCCTTGCTCTTTGTGAGAAGAGAACCCATGGGGCCCTGAGCTCCAGCTGCTCAAGCAGGGCTGAAGGTCAAGCCTGGGGCAGTATTTGTGCCAAAGTGTAAAACCTCACCTCAAAGCTGAGCCCACAGAGGTGTACATGTAAGCAGGCATCAGCCCACACAGATAATGATTTTCAAAGCAAGATCCTTCTATTATCAGGACATGCTTTCTGAAAGACAGACCCCACATTTTAGTAACCTTACTGTAGTTTTGGTCCCACCTGGGATGTGTGTGAGCAGGCAGGCAGGGAGGCAGGCATTCCTCCCAACGTGCCCCAGGCACTTTCAGAGGTGCCTCAACCGAGGGACTTTCATTGGTGGGAAATGAAGGAAGGAGAGCTGGGTTGGGAACAAGGTAAATCCAGAGCCAAGTTCTCCCACAGAACTGCCGAAGGCCATAAACATGAAGGATACAAACCCTATGCTAGGTTTGATGTGTATGAGGCAGCTTGGCTTGGCTGTCTATGCTGAATGTGGCCCTCCTACGTGAACTCCATTTCCAAACTTCTGAGCAGCTCTCATAAAAATTGGGCTCAGATGCACAAAGCGTACAAAGACACTGAATGTGAAGGAAAAACATTAGGAATCAGGGCCTGATCCAGCAGTTTAATCCATTAAAGTGCAGAACTTCGGCCAATGAAACAGCATTTTGTCTCACTTGGACTGGGCTTTAAGAGCCCGAAAGTAGTTAATCGCTGCTTTAAGCATTCAAGCACTCATGCCAAGTGAGCTCTCAAAAGCTGAAATACCTCCTCCAAGTAGTCTACTTCCTTACCTGGGTGAACATGCCTGGCTTCTCACCAGTGCAATCCAAATCAGTAACAGATGGTTAAATGCAGGATCAGCAAAATTTGCAACAAATTAAAAATTTATTTTGCCTCACACTTCTACAAATTCTTACAGGAATTTTTCTCTCAAAGCAACCTCCAATACCTTTCTTTTTTTTCCCTGATGCTTGTATATACAATCCACTGAAGCTGAGAATGAGAAAAATAAAATCAACCATTTTTTCTACATCTTCATAAAAATACTGACTGCCAGAACAGGTGAGATAGAGTATTATAGAAAAGTACACCACTTTTATTTGAAAGGTAAGAGCAGTTGTCTGTAGTGTGGGGAAAATGAATTTTAACTGATTTTATGACAAAAGCAGCAAAAGCCAATTACTCACTTTCTGTTTCACTTTCCCAAACCCTGACTCGTACAGAGCAATTCAAGTGTTCACCATGCTTAAGAAGCTTTTGGTAACATGATTAGCAATATTCCTGTTTTTTTTCTAGCCATATATACTTTGGGCATGATTAAGTGTTCCAGAGTCTTGAATGATTAAGGAGACAAAAAGACAGACAGTGACAAGCAGGAAAAAAAAGATAAGAAATGGATTAGTCTCCAAGAAACTGAAAACTCCTCTAGAGACCCTGGGCCTTCAAGTTCATTTAAACATTAACCAACTTTACATTTCAAATCATATCTAGGAGGACAAGTGATAGGATTACACAGCTAAATCTATAAGAATTGATTTTGTCTCAGTCACAGATGCACACTGTGCAGCATTAGAAAATCTGCTAAGAAGATAAGGTTATGACACACATCAAATAGCATGCAGCCTTGGTTTAGATAAAACTTTCTGTGTTTTTAAAAACCACACCCAATCTCCCAAAAAATCCCCCCAAGTGCCACATTGTCTGAAAAAATTAACTGATTCTACAAGCAGGTGCACACCCTCCTAAACACTGGCATTTCGTTTAGAGGTTGCTAAACAACCTGTGTGAGTCACTGTTGCCAGAAAACACGTTTTTTGATTGTTTGTAAAAATCACACTTTAAAATCACCACATTGTTTTGCACAAAGCAAAAGATTTGTATTGCCTATTTCAAGACACTCCTGTTATGTTCTCAGCTCAAGCAATCCTGTGAGTCATCAGTGCACCATTAGTTTTAAAGCAGCATCTTTCTATCACTTAGATTTTTGGCTACTATGGGAAATAATATGTAGTTTCTTAAATGATGCAGCAATGAACTCAAAGCAGCTCAAGAGATACCATAACTCCATTTCATCCACCATACCTATCCCCAAAATAAGTCCTGAAGCCCTTCTGGAGTGGCACCGAGGGAATAAGCCCTCCGTGAGAATGGTAAACATGGGAAGTGGACAAAGTTGCATCATTCCTACTCAACTCCTTCCTTCTAGTCTTTGAGAGCTCCTTCAGCATAACCAAGAATTGCCATAGGCACTGCAATAAGGGAGTAGAGCAGGGAAGATGCTTCCCTAAAGATTTAGGGCTGCAAACTCGGAACTCATTCTGAAAACCTCCAAAGCTGTCTGGCAGATGACTCTAATTTAAACAAGTCCTGTTTTGATTTGAGCTGCAAAGTCAAAGGCAGTGATATGTAACTCTTACCACATCCACTTGGAACTGCTGCTCCATAAACTTTTGCCCTGTAACTGTACTAGAAAGGCGCACAACTAGGTATTTTGGTGCAGTTTAGGGTTTTTTTTTCATTCTCTAGGGGACTATGTGCAATATGGTAACATATCATTATGTTATATGATCTCCCTTTAGCAGAGAAGTGTTTCCAGAACAGAATTCTCCCTGTCCTATTTGGCTCAAATGTTTTAGTTGTGAGTCTCCAAGAGTACGCACTTTGTGTCACCTGTGCAGAGGGTTGCTAAGTGATAGGACACTTGGACAGCAGAAAAGAACGTGGCCTGATCTTCTTCTGGCAAACCTGCTGCTAAAACCACAACCAGTTTGCATAATGCTGTTGTAACATTTCCCCTGACCCTTCCTCCCTCTTCTCTTCCACCCATACTGATTTGGACCTGGAGGTCTGCCTCTCCCAGCTCTTTACTCCTGTCCCACCTGTGTGTTCCTTGGCTTCTGACCTTGAAACAAAGTGGTATTGAGGGGACAGACACTTATCAGTGCAAAGCCACGGAGGAGCAACCTTCACATCCAGATGCTGCGAGCCATCCAGTGCCCAGATTTACTGACTTGCAAACAGGAATTCGAAACCAAGACATCAAACCCAGCACCGGACTAGGAAAAGCTAGATTTTTATTTAGCCCTTTAGAGCCCACACCTGATCCATGGTGTCAGGTCTGTGACATAAACCAAACACAACCTCTAGGTCTCACTTGTGGAAAACACAGAACCAAACCAAGTGAAACATACGCTTATTTATAACCTCAGAAATGGGTCATCTTTGCAAAGGAAGCAGGTGCCTGTTAACATGTAGGCATATTTTTGGGGGTGTGTGGGAAGACAGGACTTAGGGTTTACATTTTTCAATCTAAGTTTAGAGGGAAGGGTTATTTTTAGTGTCTTTACATACTCTGAACTGAAATTTTAAGCACCAAATTCAAGGATCTTACAGAATGCCACGAGGTCTGACAGACATATGCTGCACATGATGTGATTACATATGATCTTTGATAATCTACAGTTATTTTAGTAAAATCTGAGCTCTCTGTAATTTTGGACTAAGCACGATGATGTCAAAGTATTCAATGTCTGAGATGTGTGAGTTGATTCAAGAAATTACTCAATGAAAATGACATAGATTTCAAAATTTTACTTGGAAAGATCACCTGTAATTTTTTCTGAACTTCTGATACATCCAAGTGGAAATGGGCAGAAAGTAAGATGGAATTTTAAGATGTGCACTGATTCTGCACACAGACAATAACCTACCCACATCTGGGTTAAGAATGAAATTAAAACCACTTTGCATACTTGAACCTGGACACTTTCCTAGAAGTTACAGCCCTGGCTGCAGTGATCCAAAACAGACACGAGTGAACAAAAGTTGCATTAAAGAATAAGTCAACACCCAGGAGAAAAGCTAGATGATCAAAGGAGTTATAGTATCCCCAAAAGTCACTGGATCAGCAAGCCAGAGTGGTCAGGACATCTGAGCTCACTGTCTCAGAAATGTAATATATAGTAACGCATAACTTCGTAATGAGAGATTTGAAAAATAAGTGTGTGCAAATGTACAGGCATAACAAGACAAATTCTGATTTCAATTTGCCCCAGTATAAATCTAAACCAGACCTATCCACCTCTGCAGAAAGATAGTGAATTTTTATCGATGCAATATAAAGATTTTTTTTAAACACAATTAATCCAAAAGATTTGTGTTTGGTAAAGAAAATACAAGAATAGGCAAGAAAGTATCTGTCTTTAGAACTTTAGGACTTACAGAAAAATTTCAAATGTCTGCAAAAAGTTGCCGATTAACAGTGGGGAAAGATGAGTTCATCTCCAACATCTGTAAGCTCCTAAACTGCCACTTTTCAAAATGCATATTATGTCTATTCTTGAAGAAATACCTTTTAAAAAAAACCTCAGCAGCTAAAACCCACACAATTGCAGTGGTAGAGCACTAGATTTAAGGTACAGGGAAAGGCTGTGTAATCCATATAAAGACACGTGAAATAATTCAGGGAATGTTATTGTATGAAAACTGCATTTTCCCCCCTCACCTCCCCCTGCTTCAGATAATAATGTTTGAGTTTGTCTTTGCTTGTAGGATTTTTCCAGTAGTTTTAGGAGGTAAGTGCTTCTGTACTGAGTAGAGATCATGTGCTTTATAAAAAAGAAGTAGCTATATTAAGACCTGGATAATCTCAATCCCCATCCCTTGTAAAATCATAGTTCTACTTTGTATTTTAAATCCCTCAGGAAGTTCAGATTAATGCCTCAACAGTACATGCATAACACTGTTTACTCTGCTTACAGGTCACTCTTTAAGCTACTCGAATATTCCAACATCTGGACAAGCCAAGCACCAATTAACCAGGTCAGGCCTTGTACACACACTCTGCCTCATCACTCTTTCTTTTACTAAATCTTGGCAAGATCCCCTTTGCATGGCTGCACAGACCCTGCAGAGTTTTCCCAATATCTGTCATCCTGCCACCTTGCATTAATGAATACGTTGAGACCATAAATCAGCAAAGTATTTCACCTGTTTCCTTATCTCCTCAGCCTCTCCTCATTTAAAAAACAAAAAAGCCTACAACATCCAATGCATAAAGAAAAACCAGCCAAGCACAGGTTCACTTGAATAAACACGCCAAGTGGCCGTCCTGCTGGCAGCAGTGTTTGACAGATCCTTTCGGCAATGGGATAAGTAGCCAGGCTGCTGTTTGATGGGGAAATGATTCTCCTGTTTAGCCCCTGCTTCAGCAGCGCTTGGCTGGTGCCAAACCAAGGGTGAGCAGCTCCTGCAGGGTGTGCTGCGTGTGACAGGTCAGCTGTCAAACGCTCCCTTGTCCAAATGATGCTGACACCACACACCTTCCACAAAGAAGAAACAATTTAGCGTGGTGTCGGGTGGTGTCTTCCAGCCCCAAGTACAGTTAGTTTGCAGGTATCAAAAACTGATTAGCTTACTAGGGCTGTCCAAATGCTGCCTTGAATTGCTTGCCACATATGCTCCAAAATCTCTATTCACTCTCTTGCCAGCAGGGTATGATAATGGGATATAAACACTGAGTGTAATGTGCGGGAAAGCACAGAGTGCAGCATCCAACCTGGCCTGCAGGTAGTTTGATAATTAGACAATAAAAAGAAACCTAATGTGAAAACCTAGTACTTTGTCTGGTTCTTCCTCTGGAGATAAAAGGTGCAGATACAACACCATGACTTAGAAAAGAAGTACCTTTCAGTTGCTAGACATACTTACCACAAGCAGCAACCAAAGCAGGGTACAGATTGGCCAAAAATGCGTGCTGGGTCCCAGGCCATGGACCCCATGTGTAGGGGCAATACAAGTGGGGATGAGCTCAGCAGCAGCCAGCTGCAGCCTTGGCCAACATTCAGTGACTGCCTTAGAATCAGAGAATCAGAATGGTTTAGGTTGGAAAAGACCCCTACAATCATCAAATCCAACTGTTAACCCAACACTGTCAAAGCCACCAATAAACTACGTCCCCAGGCACCACATCTACCCATCTTCCAAGGAGGGTGACTCCACTTTTCCCTGGGCAGCACATTGCAATGCTTGACCATCCTTTCAGAGAATAATTTTTTCCTCATATCCAGTTTAAACCTCCTCTGGTGTAACTCGCGGCTGTGTCCCCTTGCCCTATTGTTTGTTACTTGGGAGAAAAGACTGACCCCCACCTGTCTACAACCTCATTTTAGGTACTAGAAGACCCTGAGAGCCAACAGGCAGCTGATAGATAGAAGACATATTTTCTTATATAGAAAAAATGCAATAAGTTATTATCTATACAACTAGGTTTATTACATCCATTTGAAATTATTCCATTAACTTCCATTAACGATTCTGTTCATTTATTAGCTTAATGTATTTACATAAAATGCTATGATAATGTCTTTGTTACCAACTTGGATTTTGATTACTTTTAATCACAATGAATATTAAACTAAAACAGAAGAAAAAAATCTCTCTTCAATTGCAAACTGTTTTACCTCTTTTTGCACGGCTGCCTTTGCACAGCTTGGGCAGACAGCTACAAAAGTTCTCACTGTGCCATGTAGGTGTAAAAAGCTCCATCAAAGAAGACTTAAAAATAATAACTTGGTGTGTGCCACTGACATAATGGCTTCATCTCTAGCTGACCTAGCTCGAAACCTTACCCTTTTCATGAAGCCCATGGGCTTCCAGTCACAGCCCCTGTCTGGCAGTGCTCTGTGCATCAGAATGAGTGGCAGTGGCACCAGGATGACAAAAAGGGTTGGCTTTTCTAGCATGCTCTCAAACCACCTGTTTTTCTACTGTATTGTGTTCATTTGTGTTTTCATTATTTTAACAGTTGCATTAGCTGAACCTCTTGCAAAACTTTAGACTTTCTAAGATCAGTGGTTGACTTCTATCAAATAAATACGAAATCTGCCAATGATTGTGAGGTAGTTCAACAGCTGAACAAAACTCACGAGAGCCCTGCTTCAGTCTACAGTGAAAAACAGTGCCAATACTCAATATCCAGTAAGCAAATATGAATACTTTTCAAGGAAGATTGCATACTATTGGGTGACCTATTTTTAAATAAACATGGCAGCCTTACCCATGACGTTACCTAAAAGCATGCTCTGAGAAACAAGCAGGCTGACAAACAGCAGATTTAAAAGGAGGAAATAAGATAGTAAAAGCCATCACTGAACCTTTGGGTTACGGTTTTTTTAAATGTGCAATTGTATTACATAACACTATTGTGCACTGATTTTGTAGCTATAAAGACCACTTCTTGATTAAAAGCTCAATGCACTATTCATTATAGTATTTTAGTGGATTAGTTATATAAACCTAGGTTTCAAACAGACTTCTGCTGTATAATACTCTGGCAATCTCAGCAAACCACAGACTATACCAGTGCAGACTAGACACGTGTAAAGTGGTAGATCTGTTTATCTGCAGCTGCCTTTGTGTCCTCACCAGAAGCACCAGCCACTCAAGATGGGCTTTGGCAATTCCTGGCTTCCAGCTCCATCCTTTCCTGCAAGTAGGGAAACCATTTCCCAGCCCAAGAGTAGTGCACACTTCATCTGCACAAATGCACTGTTTTCCTTTCCTCTTGGTGTTAAGCCGATCCTTTTGACTGGGGCACGGTGTTGGACAGACAGACAGCAAAACAGACAAAAAAATAAGTCTGGCCTGGGACTGGAGCAAGAAAAAACTCAGGGATTGCTAAAGAAGGGAGATAAGGAACATTAACAGGTAACATGAGGAGGTTTGTACTGCTGGTACACTGGTTTAGGATCCTGGTGACAAAGAAAGGTCTTCTCTCTCCTCTACTTGTCCATCTGTCAGCTTCTGTAAGCACTTAAAATTCATGCCCAATTTTTTTAATGTATTAATTCCCTTTAGTTATTAAATTACATCTTATAATGCAACATATGGGGAGCAATCTGCAGATGGGAGGGTGAGGAGAGCACAGTATTTTAGTCAGTACATGCACTTAATGGAGTTCAAAAAGAGTGATATTTTGCATCTGGGGAAGGAGGACACGAGAACAAGCTGTATTTTAAACCTGTCACTTCAGAATGCATCAACACAGGAGTTGATAAATTTCAAAATAACAACAACAGAGAAATTTAATGCTGTGCTGCTCAAGCTGCTGAGCTGGAGGACACTTTATCACACTGAAATATATACATATAGAAATACAAAGCAGACATGCCACTACCCCAGCAGATTTTATTTTTGCCAGAGCTCCAACCCACTTCAAGGGCAGCACAGTGGCTTTACTTATTTTTAGTGGTCCATCACCAATCCCACCAAGTGTCACAAAAACCCACCCCAAGGAAGTGTTTCCCTCACAACTGATGGACCAGCTACAAGAACAACCGCATTAGCAAATGCTTGCCCTGCTTGACCAGTGGCATTGGAAAAGAAGGATTTTAAGATGAAGGAAACCACAATATGTGTTTGAGTTGGTGTCAGGAGTCAGCAAAAGAAGAAAAGCAATATGTCACCATTCTTATAATGTGAAAATCAGAGTTTAGATATGAAACAACTGTGAATGACATCTTTGCCATGAGCTCTGCTCCCATTCCACACCTTCTGCACACTCTCCATACCAGAGAGGTTTAATTACAAAGCTGAGCAAGTCCTGTGCAAAGGCACAGGATGCTCCACAAAAGCACATTCCACTGGCAGCTGTTGATAACAGAAACTTCATTTCCAGCAAACCAAAGTCTTCCAATTTCGCAGGAAAGTAGCTAATAAACTGAAACAGATATTGCATAGCCTGGTAAGGGAGGAAGGTTGCTGTTTTTCCCTTGAGCAAAGACAAACTGACAGCTAAGTTTTAGGGCATGTGAGAACAAAAAATATGTGGTACTTTGACACTGTCAGCTCTCACTGGGCCAGGGGAGTGTAAATCCATCCCACCACGACAAGTTGGGCCATCTCCTGTGCTGCACAACCTTGGAACCAGGGCAGTGTGGGCAAGAATCAACACTCCCATCACTCATCTCCTTCACTTTGGCCATCCCTAGACACCAGTGGGTGTTTATGGCTGGCCTTCTGAGGCCATCTCAGGTTCTCCACCTTGTGACACTCCAGCATGCCACCAAGCCAACAGGCTCTGGCCAACTTGAAACTGCACAGACTTTGCTCAAGTACTCAGCGCTTTTCCCTCAAAGACTCTCTGCTCTGAAGGCCTCTGTATTGAGGCTTACACTAGCTTTTGCCACCGATGTTATTAAATAAGTGGAGTTTTTGTGAGACTCAGCTTACTTGGTACAGCTGCTGAGAGTACAAAAAAGTACAGATCTGAAATATCTAATTTGAAGGACACAAAAATGGCAGATGGATATATTGATTGCTTGAATTCAACAAAATAAAAACAAGATACTGTGAGTATTACTGGTCTAGAAAAAGCAGCTACTTGGCACCATCTCTTACATGCCACAGGGAGAGTTGTAACCATGAGCACAGCATCAGCTCAATATCAGGATAATGCTGGAGAACAGGTGCAGGGGTAGCATTCTCTGAAATCTGCCCAGTTTGAGAGAACAAAAATTCAGCAACCATGATGCTTTTTATAAAACAGCAATTAAATCCTTGAAACCTCAAACTGATAGTCCTGAATCCCTTAATCAGGATGGGGGACTAGTTGCAACTGGAAGCTATATCCTTTTCAACCTTCTCTTTCTGCCTGTATTTACCAAGAATAGACAGCTAAAAACATCCTGAAAGTCAAGGAGAGTTGCTGCACTTCTTCAACAGCCAAACCCACTGTTGAGCCTCTCTTCCCAAGCGTGACTTAATCTTTCCTGGCAGAACCATCTTTAAGGATATCCTTTCACTCACGAGGACAAAAAACGTGTCTGTAGCTCTGGACAGACTTGATGTACCCTTTCCTAACCTCTGCGTTTTCCCCATCACACATTTTTTCCCATTAGTTACCTTCCCCCAGCCAATCATTTACTGCTCTTTCAAGGAAAGAACAACTTGAGTTGTCATTATTACAAAGGTGAGAATTTAAGGTCAGATAATACCGGGAAAACAATAATGAGAAATACTAAAAGAAAGATAAAGCAATTGGAAAAATTACTTGTAGACGTTATTTAGTTGGCAGAGCATGAACACATGGGGTGTTTGTTGCATGAACTATGTTTTGTTCACATTCTCTCTCTTTGCTTTATCTTAACTCCTATGGCTTGTGACATTCCTTCCTTTCATACTCCCATTTTGTACTCGTTCCTTTCCATTCCTGCCTTTCATACTCCCATTCCACTCACTGGTGTGGCACATATACCAGAGCCTTGGATTAAGGAAGCTGGTGTAAATGATGTGCTGAGCTTCTTTTTCTTTTCCCCCCTTTTGTTCTTTTTTTTTTCCTTTTCTTTTCTTTTTTTCCTTAACTTAGAATGAAAAGCTTTCTGCTCTACAGTCCATTTGTTCAATGCAGTCTTTGCTCTTACTATAGTTCCTCTGGTCAGAACACAAATGCATTCTGAGTATCGCTGTTTTGATAACACTGCTACTGGGTCCTGAACAGAGAATCTGTAAGAACATTGGTTTGAAAACTGTCCTCAATAATTCAGCTTCTCGTTACTTTACAAATGAAGCACCTGCTGTAGTTTGTAATATGATTAAACAGATTTTTTCAACCAGTTAAGCACACACACTTCCCACCTTGCAGAAGGCCAAGCCTTGTCATGGCAACAATCCTCAATAAGTGCTGAGGACACTAAGGGATCCCTTAAAAGTCTACTATTTTGTCCTGTCTCATTTGTTTATTAACACTGGACAGAATAAACAATCTCTCTCTCTGTCCCTTACAGGAGGACAGACAAAGCCATTTTCTCTCATCCTCATTTGATGAGACAGAAGCAAGACAAGACAGCTTAAGTAAGCCAGTGTTATACACAAAGGCTGTCACATGTTGCAAATTATGTACACCACATCATCAGGTGTCCAAACCTATTGCAATGCACATTATACTCACTGTGAAGTCAGCAGTCAGCCTCTAATGACAGAAAAGAAGTACAAGCCTGCGGAAGGTATAAAAATGAAGAGGGCTGGAACTGTTTTGCCACCAAAATCTAGTTGACAATTTTTCCTTCCCAAGTACCATGGTGCAGGGTTTCTGCTGAGTCCACATTGCTGTGCTTAAATACTAACTGCCCATTTGCTTTCCAAAAACGGATTTTTTCACCACAGCTGTTTCAGTGATTTTTAATTTTTTTTTAAATCCACAATAAATATGAGCTGGTTTCCTTAGAACTTAGGAAAATTATTGAAAACAGAAGTCCACTCTGGAGAACTGCAGAAAGAGCATTAGAAGGAGGAACTTTGTTCCCAGTGGAGGTAAATGCTCTTCTCTAAAAAAAAAAATCCGTCTTCAGATCCATTATTATTTTATTTCCCATCCTGCCATGTCCTAGACTCTGTCAGTAAATTATGGATGGGTCTGTGATATCAAAGTAAGTTTAAGGTCTTGAAGGAACAAAGGTGCTAGAGAAACAGACATCAATATTGTTTTAACTGGCACCTGACTTTATGGGAAATTTCATTTCAAAAAAGCATATCTGTAAGTTATGAAGACATTTACGTGGGATCAGTATCATAAATGCTATTTTTCTAAACAGCCATGGAATGAAAAGGCACCATTTGTCCTCTTCATGGCCAACATATGCTAAGTGAACACCTATTACATTGAAATGTTACAGTAACTCCTCTCTTAACCTTGAAAAGATCCTAGAACTGGTTTATAAGAACAGCAAAAAGAAGAATAACTTAAAAATTTGAAGGTCAATGTTTTAACAAAACCTGCATTTAGAAACATTTTTTCCCTCTCAAATTCATTAGAGGTCACTTGTTTTTTTCCTAGAAGCTCCAGTGGATGATCTTTGAATATTCTGAGGCTCCTCCATGTATTTTTATTGGCTATTACTTCATCTGACAACCTTTTCTAACCCATTACCTTAAGACTTTTTAGCAGGAAATAGAAGAAACGCTTAAAGCTGGCACATGCACCTTTCTAAATGTGTTCCACATAATTGTGTTTTTTTATGTCGTGTTTATTTCGGTTTCAGGACTCAAAATAGAGCTTTTCTGATGTTTTATTATGGACAGCTGTTCTGTAAATTACAAAGGATTTTATGGACTATAAGAAGTGATTCACAGGCAATCTGCTTTCTTAAGATAACTTAGTAAAGGTCTCTTTCCTCTAGGCCTTGAGGCTTGCAGGAAGACTTTAGAATTTAAACAAGATTAAAGTTATGATAATAGTGTCCCATTATGAAACCTGTTCCTGGCAAGTTATACTGAGAAGAAGGACTAAAGCTTATAGTCTTTGTTCAAGATAAAGGTTTCTTGGGGTTTTTTGCCTTTCAGCTTTTATGTCACATAGCTAATCACAGTGATATGATACAATAAATAACAGTACATGATGTTATTCCTCTCTAAAAGCATTATTTATTTCTTTGTTGAAAAATAGTTACTGGCATTTGGTCAATTTTTCTTTTAAGTCAGAAATCGATATTTGAAACTGTGATCAATGTGAGTTGCCTAAGAAGCATTCACTTAACAAACTGAAGGCCTTTTTATTTAACATTCAGTTGTTTAGAATGAACATTTTTCATGTTTATTTCATAGCCAGAAAATTACTTTCTTAAAGACAGGAAAAAAAAAATCCAAACCTCAAAAAGAACCATTTCAAAAAAATATTTCTTTTAACCTCCACGCATTCTGCCCTTTACCCCTGCCCCACAAAACAAAAGCTGATACTGTCAGCAACAGGGAATGGCACAGCACAACAGTGTCTCTCAGACTGCCACAAGGAAACCTCCTTTGTATCACTTTGTATAGCAAAACCAAACCTGGTGTCTTTTAATTTGACACAAATGTGGCGGCTTTTGATTGCTAACAAACCCCCAAAGTCGCTGTTTACCTGCCACTTCAGAGCCAAAGCAATACCTCCAAAAGGCAATCAGCCCTGGATCTGCAGGCCGTAAGTCATTAGTCATCCCTGGAGCCTCTTTCATTGTACAACAAAAGCTCCAGAGTGGTGGAGAACAAGTGCAATTCTTGTGAAGTTAAGCTCCCAAATATGCAGAGACCTCAGGATCCTGCCATTTGGAACTGCATCAGCAATAAAACAGCCTTGGTGGGAGAATGTCAAGTGTTGTGATGGGAGAGAAGCTGCACTTTCCTCAGACAGAGAACAAGATGGAACAGTGATCTCATCCAGGATTGTAAGTCTTTTGTGTCTGACCTAAGCACAGAGTGGAAATTAATAGCTATTTTTCACAGTTACGTCAGTGCATCCCATCCTACCTACATTCTGTGTCTAAAGGCTCAAACATCAACGCTCCGGAGAAGTTTTAAGACAGAGCAAGATGCTCCTCAAGTCTATTTGCACATGACTTGCAAGGAAAGACAAAAATACTCGGTTTATGACTCCTGTAAGAGACATCTTTTTTTTTCAATCAATGATTGCATCTTCACACTATTTTTATCTGCTGTGAAAATAAACCTGCTGAGCTGAGAGCGAGGAACCAGGAGTGCTCTGTGTGCACGCAGTTAAAAGCAACCACATAGCGCTGGGAACCCTGAAGAAACAAAAATTAGAATACAAACCACAGAATAACCTCACTCTCCTCCATTCGCAACACCTAAAACAACAGGCTGTGAAAATGGTTTCATTAAAAAATAACAAGCACATGCTCACCAGGGGATAGATCAGGGCAAACTGAATAAAAAATTCTTCAATCATTGCTGAAGTAGGTCAACCAGAATTAATTCAAAGGGCAAACATTCAAACTGAGCCTGCCAGCCCCCCACCTCACCCCACCTCCCTGCAGCATGTCTTTCTGCCTGCCCTTTGACAAGGCCAAGCGGAGACCCAGACTGACTTATTACTTCATTTCGTACAATGCACTCGCCGCAGTGGGTCTCTCTTTCTCTCCTCAGTGTAAACTGATAGGCCACAGATTTATTCCAGGTTTACACCAGTGTGAAACAGAACACAGCAGAGCCTGGTGTTATGTAGGAACATAAAATACTGAGCAGCGTTGCTCCCCGGCTCAGAAGACCAGTGCTAAGGATACCTTCCTTGTGGAAATTTTTCCCAAAGAGACATTCATGCTGGCCAAGAAGGCAGAAAAACATACAGAAAGTAAACACCCTGGAGACAGGAGTCAGATGAAGAAGTCTGTGCAGTAGCCAGCTGCAAAACACAAAAATCTGGGCTGTCCAGCCAACATCCACATCCTGCCCTGTGCTGCCAGGACAGTGCCCTGTGCTGTGATGTCTTAGGAGAGCACCTCAGCTGAATCAGGGCATCGTTCTCTTGAGCTGACCCTCTGCCGGCACGAACTAGCTCTGATGTATTGTATGGTATTAATTGACTAAATGGCTTTCAGCTATAAGGGTTTTGCACACAGCAAAGCTGGTCTAGCACTACATGCTCTTCAAAACTTACTTATCTTGCAGCAATGGATTTTTATGAATCATTATTTGGCTTTTAATCCCCTCTCTCTTCTCCCAGGTGAGCTGTCATTTCATTTACAGTAGGAGAGAATGACTCAGGTCATCATGAAAGAAAAGGTTTTTTTTCCCTTAGTTTCCTTAGTTAATAAAATACGTTAACCTCCCCTTCTCCACCCCATCAGCCTTTTCAAACCTAACCTTATGATTGAGCTTTGAAATGCAGCCAGGAAAGGTTAACTCTGGGGGGGTGTAGTCTCTTAACTGTTTTATTCAACATCCCATCTAATGAAACAGCTGTCACACTTTCCTTCTTTTCCCTCCCACCGTCCTAAAAAGCCAATTAACCCTATCCCTAGAAGACAGCATTCTGATGGTATAACGAAGATGCATCACTTTTCCTTCACTGCCAGTGATGACACAGCCAGATCGGGGCGAGAGCATTGGGCTGTGCCTGGATTCCCAGCCTGAGGAGGGCACTGCCCCAGGCGGAAAGGAATCGCAGCAGTTTGGGCAACTATCAGGCTCCCCCCAGGCATGAAAGGGAGCTGCTGCCCTGCTATCTCTGCAAATATCAGTCAGCCCTTTTAGTCAAGAGACAAGAGAAACAACACAAAGCTTTGGTGCACTTGGCACTTCCCCCAGAAAGCACTTAAGGGAACCAGGATGCTTAAAATACCTGTTTCAGATCGCCTGTGAGATGAATGCAACCAAGCTTAAAAAAGTTAGAGGCTTTCTTCTCTGGGACAGAGACCCCTCCTTATACACCCCACTTAAATCACAAAAGCTGGAATCTACTTCCCCTGGTATCAACAGGGATTTTGTCCTTGGTTTTAGTGAGAGCCTTATCTGCTCCTAAGAGAAAATCAATGCCCTATAAAGCAGCGCAGACGTGAGATTGGGTTGCTAGTGGCCCTCCGCCGGGAGACACACTGGGGCCGTAGTTTCTGCCGTACTTTTTTGTGAAGCCAACATCAACAGATAAGGGAGCAATTCCGCGCCATCTCCAGCGCTGTGGCTCTGTGCAATCTTCCAGTGTACAACTTCCAAGAGACGCATTTGAAAACCTTACTGTATTACTCAAAACACGAGGCTGAAAGAAGTCTGCCAGTGTTCGCCTCATGAACAGACCCCTCACAAGCAGCTCTTCCCTCCTGTTCCTGCCAAGAGCACCGCCTGCCCCGCAGTGGGTGAGCCAAGGCCTGGTGTGTGTCCCACCAGGGCAAATCACCGCGCTCCTCTGCCCTGTCCTGCCAGGGGAGGCAGGACCACAGCGGCCACACCATTTCCATCTCATACATCCTTGTGCATTACAGCTGCAGTCATTCCGGTGCAACACAGAGCCTGCAGAGCCCCCAGAGAAATTCAGCACTTGGGAAAAATGGAGGCAAACTTTGTCGATGTGCTTGGGACATAATGACTGACATTACGGTGTGCGCCAAATATCCAAGCCTGATCTTGAGGGAATAGAGAACGTATTTAAATGAGTTCATCTGCACAAGGCAGCGAGTGCGGATCCCTTTATTGTGCTATTACAAAAAGATTATTATCAAAAACATTATCCTAAACTCTCATTTATATTTAAGAGCAATTTTACTATTAATTGTCTGTGCTCCCCTTAGTCCATAATTCAGCATGTCCAAGCCTTTTCCAGTTTCATGAAACTGGCGTCTTTATTACAGCCTTGGGCTACAATTTTCCAACGAGAATTGTCTAAATGCAGGGTTTTTCCTCTTCCTGTGTAAAATGCTGCTCTCTATTACCTGTGATTGAGCTCCCAGGAGGCAGGAGAGGAATTTGTATTGCAGAGTATCTGTATATTGAGACAAAGTCACCCAGGTCCATCATCAACCTCTTCCACACAGGCTTTCAGGCAGCCTGGCTAAGTTTCCCTCCCCTTCCCATGGACAGAAATGCTCTCCTTCCAAAGGCCCAAAAGAACATTTATCTCCCCTCCAACCCTGAAAATAATGAAGATGAAAATTTGACATTATTTCCTTCATTTCTGGCATCTGGACTCCTTTCCTACATTACTCTCTTAAAGAGTCTTCGTAGCATCTCCAGTCAGAGAGTCCTTTCCTTTTGTTCCTGAAACTTAAGCCCACAAACTCATTTTGGCATGCCATATAATCCATGTCCTTGTTCCGATCTCTACTGGGAAATGAGATGACACACCACAGTTGTTAATTTAAAACAAAAGAGTATAACCATTACCCTTTTGTCCTCTGCTTTCTCTTGCCCGTTACATGTATCTCGAAGACTTCACTGCACTGGTTTTAAAACACACAAAAATGGAGCACCTGGACTTGTCTAAATGGGAAAATGTTTGATCTATATTTTCTCAGTGGAATTATGTGTATAATTGGTAGCAATGATTTCAGAAGTAAGTCCTTGTTCTGCCAACAGCACATTCCTTGAGGAAATGAGGGAGCTGGGGAAGGAGGCTTTCCTTCTGACAAAAAAGTTGGCTTTTGTCTAATTAGAAGAAAAATCACAGCGGAAGAAAGTCCTGTTCTGCTGAACTCTCGAATTCTCCAAACACTTTGTATTAAAACACATCCTCTTTTGAAACTCCAGACTGTGAGATATTTGTATTTAGAGATGAGCTCTGCCATGTTGGGCACGAAGCCCTCCTTCCTGTTCCTCTAGGATGGCTTGATAAGAAATTCTTGGCAAACATTAGAAGCTAATACTTTATCCCCACTGCACTGAATTATCAATCCGACTCTTACAACAGTCAGACTTCCTATTCAGCTGAATGCTGAGAATTTGGAAGAGATACCCAGAAATCTTTTGTGAAAAGTCCAGCCTTTCCTTTTGATTCCCATGGAGAAAACCAGATCTCAGCCTGCTTTTAAGAAACAGTCTCTAGACGCTTTCTTTGCAAAGCTGAGCTTGAGAATGTCAGTGACGCATACTCCTTGCTGGAACTGAAAGGAGTACGAGCAGGACTTTATTGCTACCCTGAGAAGAGAAGATAAAGTAGAATTTTCCCTTATCACATACTTTGAAGTGAAATGGATCAATTAGTTTGGAGTTTATAGCAAACACCTCCTTCAGAAACATTCTCCAAATCATTAGTTACAGCCTGTGCATAGAAAGGGAGACAAATCAATTTCCTAGCGTTGCTTCAAGTTTTCATTGCTGAAGCTCTTTCCACACTTTTAACCACCATTCATCTCATCTTAGGTGAGCCTTCCCATCTCTTTTCTTTGCTATCTTTTCCCTTTTTTTGTCAGAATAAAATGAGCAAAAGTAAATCAGTTAATGAAAGTGAAAATGTATAATAGACAACATTATCTCCTCCCAAACAAAGTGCAACATTTTGGTAATCCACTCATCATCTTTCTCTGCCACACCAACATCTTTAGCCATCCTTATCTTAAGGGATGCTTGGCTCTGTGAGGTTAATTGTGCTCATTACAGATTTTGTCTGGGATGGGAAAGGGCAGCTGCCTGGCTATCTGAACTAAGGTAGGTGACGTGTTCCATGAACACTCCAGGAGGCACAGTCACAGCTACCACTACAGGCAGTGAAAAGTCAGGCAGTGCTTGCCTGGTGCTGCTGTGAGCGGCTCGCACCTCAGACACCCCCAGGACACCTGATGTTTGCCTCCCTTCCAGCCACGGGACTGAACTTATTCTAGAAGACCTTTGGTGTGCCCTTAGGTAGAAGGGACAGGTCACCTCCCATCTCTATCTCCTCTTGGGGTGGCTCGAGTTAGTCCAAAATGAGTGCTTATCAAGTTGATCTTTGCATGCATTCCATTTTGCATGCATTGCTGCCTATCCTGAAGTACATTGCCCAGGTTTCTAGCTTTCTTAGGAATTTTTAATGTACTGCATAGCTGCCCAGACAAGTTCCTGTTGTGCCACCTCTTTCCTCACACTCTCAATGTGCTTAATGATACTCACTCTAGGTCTGAACCCTGCAGCTACATCATAATAACAACCTCCTTCTGTGCTGAAGCATAGATATCAGTCCTTGTATTCTTTCTTTCCTATCTGGAATCTAGGTAATCTAATTTCTTCTCTTAATCTCTGAACAGATCTAACTTTACTCTCACCCTCTTGTTAACAAATTTCATTAACAGACTGCATAGAAAGAACAATGACAAGACATTAAAAAAAAAATAAATAGTTATATCTATGTTCTAAAACACATGGGTTTTTTTCTGCATTGTTTTAAATATTTTTGCTAAACCAGTCAAAGATGGTAGGATATAAAAAGAAATAGTATGTTAATTTATTAAAACAGAGCACATTTATTTTCCTACCATGGAAGATTAAATTCGCTGGTCACAATATAATTCTTGCTGCTATTCTTGTCTTTTAAAAAATCTTTTCAATGGATAACTATTCTCATTTGATAGATGAGGTTGTTTTCAGTGACAATCTATACATATTTTTATAGTAATTCTGCTCTGCATTTTTTAAAAATCTCAGATGAATGCCATCTGGTCCCAAAGATTTACTGACATTTAATTTCCTGAGTTTTTCCATTTCACACACATGAATACATATATATGGATATATATATAGAGAGAGAATTTTTTTGGAAATATCTGTCACAAGGAGCACTGCACCTTTACTCTCTGGAATTCTCCCTTTCCAAAGTTATCCATCATTCTCAGTAGCAAGGACCAAAGAAAAGAAAATATTGAAAAGCATATGCAACATTAGTATCTCCTCTGATTAGTGCCTAATATCTTGAGGGACCTGCAGATTTCTGTGGCTCCATGTTCCTGATGCAGTTCAGCATGTTATTTCCCTTTGGCTACACAGATCTTCCCAATTCTCATTAAATGGGTGCTGATGAGTGTACCATAAGCTTACAAATTGATCTTAAGATGAATTTCCATCTTTAACACAGGTTTCAAGGCTAAGGTCAATTATATATGCAATGCAACTTTGCTTCTTTTGCTTTAGATGATATGCCCAATGCAACAAGAAGTTTAAAATATTTTTAGATATCCTGCAATGTCTGAACACATAATAGGAAATCTTGCAGTCTTTTTCAGTACCATGTCTTTCTACTAACACTACACCACAAGAAAGTCACTTTCATTACAGTATGAATCACATATGCACATTTTGTTACATAGTATGAATTAATTATACTGCCATCACCATACAAAGGGCTTAAATCAGTTACCTAAATGTAGATATCTAATGTAATTTGAGATGCACTCTCTTACAACTCATGCCTGCACTGGGTTGGCAACAGTTAATAACTTAGGGAGAAAATACTTTGAGCTTGTTCTACAGCATATTTTGAATACCTTTTTTTAAGCAACAAGATTTACCCATTAAGAGGGAGATGATTAGAAAGGAAATGTTGTGGATGTATTCAACAGACCAAACAGGCATCTTAGTTTTTTGTTGGTTTTGTTTCCTCTGTTACCAATGCATGCAATAAATGGTCCTCATTGGAAGAAACCTTTAAGCTCAAAAAAAGCTGATTTTTTCTGTCTCTGGAATTTATTCCAAAAAATGTGATTCTCACCACCATCACTGCCGTATGTTGTAGTAAATCTGAACTAGACAATGAAACCAATGAAACCTTCACTGAGGTAGCAGCTCTAGACAGACTCGTGAGACCTTTCAAAAAGGCAGGAAGTAAGAAAAATACTTTTAAAAGCAACTTTGAAATTAGTACACTTTCATCTCACAGATTCACGTGTCTTTCTGATATAAATATCACACCCCTATCTTTAGGAAAATGACACTGGAGCATGACCTAATTCCAGTAATATTTTAGCACTAATAGGGATTTTTCACATGTCTATCAAACCCTCACAACTCACCTTGATGTAGGTAGGTATTTTATCTTACTCAAGGCTAGAATTCTCGAGATCTTTAGGTCTTTGTAATTTGATTCATTTCCCATTCGGTGACTCTGGTGATGCCACAAGACACAGACACGTGCACAGGCATTTTGAGGACAGGACTCTTGATAAAAGTTGTAATTAGTGCCCCAAGCCGAGAAGTGGATTTATGGAAGGAAAGGCTGCAGCAAAAGACCAAAATTAAACCTTCAGAATGACACTGCTGTGAAAGTCATATTGTAGACAGTTTTTTAATGAGATTGCTGGGGTTGAATTAATTTTCAACTCTTATCTGACTTTGATCTCAAATAACAACAGGTCATCAAGATAAATGCTGCTCATGCTTTACATGACATAATGATGCTATTAGGAAAACCTGAGGGATTAAAAACTAGCCTATTTATTCCCACAAACAGTCCCATTGAGGTTCATGAGACCAACTGGATGCACAAATTAACCAACATTATATGAGAAAAAAAAATTAAAAGTTCACTCTCCATCATAGCTGCTGTTTCCATCACTTTGTTTTATTCCCCTGAACCTGTAAGCAGTAAGAAACACTGTCTTCTACTTATACTTTTATTAGGATCAAGATCTTAACTCACAGGTGCTGCATGAACATCTATGTAAGGTTAAAGCACTGCTAAACCAGCTCTCAGAAGTGTAAGTTTTAGTGTTTGCTCAAAAAGTCCCTTTTATCTTCTCCTGTCATGGGGCTTCTGTGAACTGGCAGCTCAGGGTTGCTTCATCTCTGCCTGCACAGGAGCTTCCACGAGGAGCTAGTGTTTGCTGCTGGCTTACAGCTCTTGCTGTGCCCCCATGACTCAGCTTTTATACTAAGGAATGTTGGGGATGCCGTCAAGGTGCCCTCCCAAATCTCAGAACGGATCAGTACTTCTAAAGCTTAGCTGCATCCGATTAAACCTATCCAGAAACCAGCAAAGCAAATTAAAAGCTCACATAGTTTAGAGTGTAATGTGGCTTCTTTATAAGAGCAGTAACTTTAAATGGTGCACTTCCTCAACAAATTATCTTTAAACCCCAGTGTTAATAAGACAGCATTTATTTTTAGGCATGCTAAAACAAAGGTCGCTGCTCTGTTCAGTAAAGCAGTACAGGAGGTCTGAGCACTGCCACCAAAGCCAGCACTCCTCCTGTGAACAGGAGATCTCCCCAGGTAAATACAGCCAGAATGCAGCAGTGCTAGCCATGGCTGTGGTCCCCAAAAGGAATATTTTGGGAATTCAGGGCCTGCACTGCTAACAGCAGTGGGGACTCGGCGGATGGCTGGCAACCACTGCCCTACCAAGCACAGCAGCATCCCTGATCCCACAGTTCAGGATGGTGCTTCACGCCGCTGTCGGTTGCGCAGTTCTGCTAACGTGCCTCATCTGGGCTCCCAGCAGAGATAAACTATGGTATCCAGCTGCAGTAATTCTTCTGGTGTAGACAGAGGCTGATTATCTGCAGTGATCATTACTGCAAGGTACTGAGGTTCCCAGGAAAGCATCTGTATAAAGCAGCACATTGTCTGCAGCAAAGGTAGAAAGAGAACTGAAAGAACTAATCTTGCTACACGTAAACTCTTTAACCACTGTGATTCATTTGCTTCCACCTAAACTCTACATAAATTCTAAAAGCAGAAATTTGCACAAGATTGGTGTGCTAGAATATCCATTTTGTCCACAGCAAATGGAAATACTACAAACAAATACCAACAAAATCTAAAAATTCCTAGAGAGCAAGAGCATCAAGCAAATTGCCTGCCTCACGGGGAGAGCAAAGCATCTGTTTTCCAATGGTAACAATTGCCAATACAGCTGTGCTCAGAAGTTTAGATGCTAAACTGAAGTGGGGAGCAAGTTGAATCAGCCTGTCACTGAAGTGCAGTGCCATATGAAGGTGACACACATGAAGGGAGTACCACGTACTTGCTGTTTCTGGGGTGAAGATTTCTGGGGAAAGAAAGCAAACAGGAAGGACTTCACAAGTGATAAAACATCAGCTTTCTCCAGTATTTGCAATCTAATGAAGACCAGAGACTCTTTTGTGTTTACCTCTCAAAGCACCACCATCTCCTTCCATCTCTCCCAAGCAGCCTATTTAAGGTTAACAGAAACATCTACACAGTAGGAAATAGAGAGAAATGAAGATGCATTATATGTCAAAAAGTGAATTGGGAACATCCATATTAGAAAAGAAACACATGAATTAACAAGGCTTAAGCAGGACACCTGGAGACCCACATTACCCCTGGGATGTGAAAACACAGCTGGTTGCATAAAGGCAGGTGAGAATTACAAACCAGCCTCTTTGGGGATTTTGCAGCTAGATGTTTGGGATCAGGAACAGAACAGGGGAAGAATTTAAAGTCAAGATAAGGCTTTAGTTATTGATGTCTCAATACTTTCCTATCCCCCTCATGTTAGTTTCTCAGAGAGAGAACCACCACCTAACACAGAGCCATTTAATGTAATGAGCAGCAGCAAGGATGGATTTGCTCTCTCAGCCTCAGGGATGTCCCACACTGACAGTGCCTGACTGCTGCTTGTGCAGTGCCTGACATGAGGCCGAAAAGCTCTGGCTGTTTTTCACTCCGCAGACCTCAAAACTACAGCTACACCACGACATCTGATATCCTTCCCGGCTGTTTTGCCAGGGAAGCCAAAGCCTGAGACTAAACCAAGTACCAAGCTAAAAAAAAACCCAAAAAAACAAGAAGAGGGTATTTTATCAAAATGGTGTGATTTCCAGGCATTGCTGATGTTGAGGTGACTGCACATTGCCAATTGCTTCAGCAGAGAGAGAAGCTGATGGAAAGGGCCCTCTCCCTCATGGGAGAAAGTGTAGGGAGGGCAGTGGGTGCAGCACTGCAAAGCTAAGACAGAAGCAAGCACCAGGCAGGGCAGCGGTATCAAGCACAGTGAGCTGGCAGCTCAGAGGTACAGCAGAGTACCCAAATGGGCTCCTTCTGCCCTTCTTCTGCTCACCCCCTCTCAGACTGTCCCTGCCCAGGGGCGAGCTGCCAGCTGCCATCCCCTCCTGGCTCCCCTGGGTCCTCTAATGGTCCTCAGCCATGGGAATAATGTGATTTGTCAGGAAAGGGACAAATGCTGCAATAACGATGACCCCTGAAACTCTGGCAGTGGTGCAGGGTAATTGTCCCTGCAAGACACCCTCAGCAGAGCTAAGCTGGGGAGAGCCTAGTGGCGAAAGACATTATTTGTCTGTCCTTTATTGAAAATTTCAAGAAAACCAAATGTTGCCATCCCTAGAGACTTCAGCAAGGAAACTAAGTGACAGGGAAGATAAATGCTTCCTACTGCCAGTGACATACCTCACACAGAAACATAGAGAATATTTTCATAACTTTGGGCTTTAAATGCCTTTATTAGAGTAACAAGATTTATGCTTCTGGCTCTGAGGGAGGGCAAGAGAAATTTAAACTGTACAAGTAGTTGTGTACACATGGACGCCTGTGTGTGCATATCACATCAGGCAAAAGGAAGGGAAGAGGATTAAAGATAATCTGCTTCTGAATAGAAAGGCCCTCCCTGCTGTTCTAAATTTTCTTGACTTTTGTTCTTGTTAGAGCCTCTAAAGTAAAGTAAAGTTCAATGCAATATCCTACGATCAAAGTCATAGCCTCAAAGAGGAACCAGCCTAGGGGTTTTTTTATAGTTATATCATAAATAAAGTCACTAGAGGACACAAAAAGTAGGTATGATGCTTCAAGTAGTTGTGTGTGTGTACTGTAAGCAAAAGCCTAAAATCACTGTCTGTATTAAAAGAAACACATAAAGGATCATTTTCAACAGGGATAAGCTTCTGATGCCAACTTCAGACCAACAAAACTACTTTAAGTTCACAGTTACCCTTGGACTGGTAAAGAGAAGGGAGTAAGAGTCAATGACATTCACTCTGCCTATTAGTTTGGGCATGAATGTTAAGTATAATCACTGCCAAGGAAATGACTTAAAGTAATGAAAAGGAAAAGCACATCCAAATCCAGTATTCCATAATAAACCCCCCTGAAATGTGCAGACCATGCAAAGATGAATGCAGGGAGAGGAATAATTTTATAGAAGGAAGCATTTTTAAATCCCTACTTTAAGATGTTTTATAGAATCAGTAAAAACACAATAAGGATGAAGCGAACTACTTATCTTTCTAAAAGCTTGCATATAGCTCATGTCTGCCTTTAAATCCTATGGGGTTTCAAGTCTGTTTATACCTTTAAAGGTGTTTTTTATATCCTTGCAGGCACACAGGCAGAAATAGCTGGGTTTCTCTCCCCTCAGCAGCTTGATAAATGAGCATTTGTTGAATGAAAAAACCCCACCTGTAATACAGGGCAGGCTCTCTGTCCTATATTCCAAGAGGCTTCCCACCCACGTTGTAACAAACACACACTTACTGTGTGGTTATCAGGCCAGACTGGAGAAGATGCTGCAATCTTCAAAAACAAGCCCTCGAGGCAGACTTGCCTGTACTTCAGTGATCTGCTGGGAGAAAGGGCCAAGGGGAAGTGGGGCTATGTGGGCAGCAAACTGGAGAACAAGCAGTGCTCCAGATCAGGTCGCAACTCCCTGTTGGTTCTCATCTGAATATAAAGGAGCCATTGAAATCTGCAGCCAGTGAAAGTTGTGGCGCTTTCCCCTTTTCTATGGTCATTTACTTTTTCCACATTCAAATGCAGATGGTTCTCCCACCTACGGAATGTCAAATGGTCACACTACGGACTTTCTCCCAAATCTGACCTGATCTCAGCTTGGTGCCCGGATTCAGCAAACTCAGTTCAGTGAATATTACAAGATTAATTTTCATGCTTTTACTTTGCAGGAAATAAACAAGTTTTACACTGTGATTTAAATTCAGATGAAAAAACAATGCTGGCTTCCTTGGGGATTGAAAAACAATGTAGGCCCATATACCAAAGACAGCATTTGGAGTTCCCTGAAAATTTGGCTCTATATGGCTGTGCCTCCTCTCTGCATCAGCCCATAGGCAGAAAAGGAACTGTAAGCAATTTGCTGATTTCTCTGTACTATATGCATGAAATTATACACGAATCCAGATTTACCCAGACTCTTGTATAGAGCTGAATTTGGCACAAGATTACCCCAAACTGCACCAAAGCTTTCTGAAAGCCTTGTAAATAAGCGAAAACTATTCTTCAAACAAGGGCTGGCTTCTGAGCAGACAATGAAACCAGAAAATAAGGCAGGTTCACATTTAATTATGAAATCAATCTACCCTCTTCATGGTTTCATCCTCCCTCTTCATACTTTCTGGAGAAAAAATCTCAGTGCACCCACTTGCTGACTTGTCAATTACACTCTGTTGCCGTAAGCAAATTCCAGTCAATGGTGTTTTTTCCCTCTCCAGCATCCTTGTAGATCAAAACATTCAGCTCAGGCACACTGAGCAGCCTGTAACTTTTACTACAGGATAAAGTGAAGACTACGATGAAAATGCGAGGACTTACTAACTCTAGTTCTGCAAAGGAACCAACCTATTCCTAAAACTGGAGGGCAACTTGACCTTCCCATCCTGTATGTCTGCAGAGAAGTTTCAGAAAACTTCTGCCATTGCCCACTGCTCAACTGAACCAGCACTTTCCTTTAAGGATCTTGGACAAATCCCCTGTTGCTGCTTTCCAGTAGCAGAAACCAAAAGTGAGTCTGGCTTAAGGAATTGTAGAAACATATTTGGTTCCCTGTAACTATGCATGGAATTAGGGTTTCATTTGATATAGTTAGCACTCCTTCCATTTGCCTCATGAAAACTGTAAGGACACCCATCTCTTGCACTTCTTCACTTCAATATACCAAGTCAGAAGACATTATACCTTTAAACACAATCAGATATTACATTCACATAGTATGTACTCCTCTATTTAGACACATATCTCTGTTTGATGCAAATATGCGTTCCCTTCAAGGTTTCTTCCAGAACTTATCATGTTGATATTACTTACACTTTTTTCCCTGCTAAGATTTGGAACTGTTCACAGACAGATCAATCCACAGATAAAGAGAAAAGAGATTAAATGTGATTTCTTTTACCAAGGAGTAAAATCTGTATGAATAATATAATGTACCTCAGACATTTGGGTGACCAAAAGAATTACACAGATTGTATAGCAGCATGAAGATAAAATTAATTGGGTCTCTTTGCACGGTATCTGTTAGGAAAGCAGTTAAAATAGTTTTGTGTATTTTGGATGAGTTGAAGAAATGTCACTTTCGTGATTCTTTTTTTTCCCCTCTCCTTTCAATCAGTGTCCTTTTATTTTCATTTTCATACACCTGCTAAGTGTATCCTGCTGTATTCACAGTTCAGCATGATGGGTTTCATATTTAGTGGAAAATGAACAATTCGTACCCTGAAGATTCCAATTATTTGGCTCCCTCAGAGATTCATCTTTGGAGTATCAATGAGGAGAATAAAAAGTGAAGCTAGGAAAAAAAGAGAAAGTATCGGGGTTTTTTTCCCCAGTGAAGTGTTGTTTCAGGGGAAGGGGTTACTTGAACTCAGCAGCTTGACAACTGAAAAGAAACAAACTAAGAGCAAAAGGTTGTTGAAGGAGATCTGCAATTTCACACATTTGCATCATTATCAGGACAGATTTATTGCAGTTCTAATTCTGCCAGATATGCTTGAAGAGAAAAAATAATATTGAAAGGAGGTCATGCTTCTCCTCCACACTGAACAAATGACTGTTCTTTCAGAAGAATATGGGAAAACCTGCAATGTCACCCTTCTTTGTCCTTGTGATCTTTTGGTGAGGAATATAAATTTAACTCTCTGTCTAAAAGGGAAGGATTCCTCCAGCAACTCGATCCAACTCCTAATCTTAAGGGAATTTTTAAATCTTAAGTGCATTTGTTAAATCACAGTCAGATGCAAACCTGGCTACAGGGTGTGCCCAGAACCTATGGGACACTTAATTCCCACTCACAGATTTGGAGACTTTGAAATGTTAATTGTAGGACAGTTTGAGGCTCTGCATTCCTGGGCTTTCTGCCAGTGGTTCATCAGAAGTGAAGTGTCAGATGTTCAGATTTACTGCATAAAGAGTTAAGGACAGAGAGCTCTTATTTGGAAAGCTTGGACTCAGAGTTTGATGAACCGATTGACCTCTCCAAGGTTCAAAGAACTGACAATTTCCTTTCCTCTTCCAAATACACTCTCCTGCTGGATTCAGATGTTTTCAGACTCTGGATGGACTTGACTCCAAGGTACAACCCAGTGTCACCTGTATGTTAGGTGTGTACAGAGCACTCTCTATTCTCAGTTACACCACATTAGCGCTTCCAGATGAGCAACTTTGGGTTATGGGTGAAGCAAAAGAGAGGAAACAAAGCAGTTGACATGAGATAATAATGACCATGCAACATGCCAGACAAGGAAAGCTTAGGTCCTGTAGAAGCCCCACTGCTGTATTTTCCAGGCCTTACAGCAAATCCCCACCTCTACCTACTAGAGTCTGAAACAGAACCAGAAACCAAATGGCCAAGACACCACGGGACAAGCTATTTTTATAATTACATCTGTGTACGTGAAACAGAGAACAAGGTGAACTCTTGTATGGGAGACACAGTTCGACAAAAATTGGTTCCCCAAAGCTGTTTTTTCGTATTCAAATGAAT
Source organism: Pachycephala philippinensis (assembly GCA_013397055.1). NCBI lineage: Eukaryota > Metazoa > Chordata > Aves > Passeriformes > Pachycephala > Pachycephala philippinensis. The sequence goes on from VWZT01002923.1 coordinate 1,077,884, forward strand.
GTCTGGTGAGCTTTGGGATCTTGGTGACACTCTACTGATCCTGTAAATTACCTAAAATTCCTCTACATCTACAAGAACAACATCATAGGAGTAAGATGAGGAGAGACAGACAGGCAAGAGTCAGCTGTTCTCATCTGGCCACTCATCTGATAACAAAACTCCCTGTACTCTCTAACCAAGAGACTTCCATTTCTAACCCTCCACAGTGCAGACACGCCATCAACTTCAGAAAATAGATTATTTATTGCAATTCACAATTTCTCATGCAGGTGGATAGGAGCATTTTGTGGTAATGGTATACACGAAATACAAGTTAATTGTTGTCGTCACATAATTCAAGTTACAGAGGAGCATCGATGGTTGGCAAACAACAACAAATAAGATTGAAATGACAACTGTTGTATAGAGAAAATCCTGCCTCCTTCTGAAAGGCTTATTACGTGAATTACTTGGATTGGTCTTATTTCAGTGTAATAACCTGGTGGGCGAGAAGCAGGGGGAAATGTAATGAAGAAGAAAGAAATCTGAGAGCAAATAACCAAAGGTCTGCAACATACATTTGGACAAAGGCATCATGCAAGGAACAGAGTGTACTTACAGCCCACTGAGGCCTGTCTTTTACTACAATAACAGGGACATCATTTACTAAACAAACACCAGTTGCCTATAGATCTCTGACACCTGACCATTTAGGCGGTTCAAAAAACCTTCATCAAACGCAGCCATCTCTTGCCATTAAAGGGTAAAAGCAGAGCTTTCAACTCTAGGAATCGAGAGAAAAAATAATACAGCTTGTTCCTCTCAAAGATACGGGAAATAATTTTTGGACAAGCATTTATTTTCTTCCTGAGCATGCACCATCAATCAGTCAGAGCTGTGTGCAGCAGGGAAGGGAACACTTCTCTTCTTTCACCTGGGAAAGAGGATGGCTGTTTTTAAAATAAGCACACACTCCCTCAGTTTCCTCAGCTGACAGCCCAACACTGACTCTCCCGGAAGCTTTCCTTTGGATGAAAAGATGAATGGAAAAACCATAAAACTTTTGAAAACATATTTTTGCTTGCTCAGTTTCCCATTCTTATCCATGCACATTAATTTCGTATTCAGCATGGATCAGTGAGCAGTTCTGTAGCCCAACTGAAAGCAAGTAATCGCTCAGAGCAGTTCAGTGTCCAGGCTCGCAGGATGGCACTGCTGCATTTGGGCTGCTGGAAATTCTTCCTACCAGCCAGATGGGCCATTGGTGATTGTCAGCATTTGTCCCAAAGCACTCTTAGCAAAAGCATCAAAACCACATCTTCAATATTTCAAAGTGAAACAGATAATCAGAGCAAGTCAAAAAAACTAGAAACTACCTTCTTCTCTTTTCAGAGCCGCCTTGATGGCAACATCTACTGGGAGAAGAGCTGCCAGAGTTCTGTAATTCCCTCCACCCATCATTACATCATGCCACCCATGGTAGAAGTTGACTGCTTTCTAAAGAAACTTTGTGCTGAGTGGATGGAAGAGTTGTGAACCACAGTGCCTGGTCTTGGAGCACACTCTGTACCCCCCCCCAGTGTAAATGGAGTGCCAAGGTCTCTGCGGTCACTCATCACCACCCTGTAAATCTGCACCTGCTTTCCAGAGCTGTTATATATTTGGGAAGGAAGTCCTAAAGTTTCCGTTTGCAACTGCTTCAGGTTCAAGTGGACAGCAGCCTTGAAAGAGAAGAGCATCACAGGTTAAACCATAACATGAGGGCATTTGCCCACAGATTTATTCTCTTCTGCTTTGCTAAATTTGACTACTTTTGTTTGCCAAAAACTTACTCCCTTTTAGACCATAGATCTTCCCACTTAACTCCCAATAAGGAAGGTCACTGACCGTTCTTGGCAATTATGTTGCATTTCCAAACTACGGCGGCAAACGCAGCAATGTTTTTGGGTGCTTACAGACCTTTAATGCCACACCCCAGCCTGCACAAGGAGAGGTAAATCCCGGCAGAACACTAGGAACTGGCGCAAGACCTGCATTCTTTCTTCCCTGAATCTTGGGAATCACGGAAAACAGTCAGTCATAGTCCTTCAGTCTGCAGGCAAGGTCCACTCAACTTGAATCATGCTTATAACATGTACCCAGTGAGTTTTTAAAGCTCATCGGTGCAGACCTGACCACTTCTCTAGGAAACTTACTCTGTGCTCAATTATTTATCTCATTTGAAAGATTTTTGGGAGATCTACCTGAATCTCCTTTCCTTTAATCTCAGCCCACTCAGCCTTGTCCTGTGAGAACACAGAGAGATGTCTGATCTCTTCTCTGTATTAATTTTATTCATCTGTTCAAACACAAGTATCTTACATCAGCATTGGCATGAAAATTAATGAAAGTAGTTGAATTTTTAAAATCTGCTAAATATAAGCAGTCGTAATGATAAAATGCCACAGTTGTAAGTATAAAATTATATGCTATTCCAGCAAAAATTTTATGTCCAAATATAACTGCTTGAGGTATGAGACCCATGGGACCCATACCACCTCCACCATCTTACCATCTTTTTATTTCAGACTCATGTTGCAAGGGACAGAAATATACAGGACATGCTGAGGTTTAAGAACAGTCGAGTGCAAGTGCCATAAGCTATACACCAATGTAAGGTAAGCAGAAAAAAGCAGGATGATTTCTTGCTTCAGACAGCCATCTGTAATACAGACACAACTCACATTTTGAGACAATGGCCATGTGAACCATCAAACAGAAGATTAAAAATCCACAAACTATTGTTTGGAGATGATGGTGGCAATTGTTTTGGAGGTTACATAGCACAGCTACAATAACTGGCAATACATTTGTTTCATGAACAACTATCATGGGAGATAGTAGCTCCTTTTAATATTACACTCTGAGCTTACATACAGCATCCCTGTCTCAGACTGTGTGTACTCCAGTGCAACTAATGTTTCCTGTAGGCTATTCTACACAGCCAGTCATAAGCACAACTACGGTCTTGACAGCAGTTCCTGAAATATTAAAATAACTCCTGTGAACCTTACTTTACTCTGTAACCTGAACTCAAGACTCAGCTTAAACTGCAGACAGATGTAACAATTTCCCTTTGTGCATTTCCCTTTCCCTAGTTCATTTTGTCAGGTTAAAAACTTGATGAGCCTCAGATGCTGAAGCTGTGTGGCAGTGAAAGGCCATGCACCTTCAAAGAAGCAGCTCTGCTGCACAGGCTCATTTTTAGCCTGCTTGTTCTCCAGCTATTCTTTCACTCAGCTCTCAGTTGGGATGTTCATAGTAAAAGCAAAGCCAGGACTCTAAACCATTTTATAAGTTCTCAGGCCAAAAGCTTGACACATCTCTGTGTCATCTTGTGACTGAGCAGAATTCTCTAATTTCGTGTGCCTGGAGGTCTAATAGACTTGATGTCACGTGGTTGTCTGTCTTCTGCAAAATTCTTTTAAAACTGAACTTTCTTTTACTGACTTCTTTCTGGCTGCAATCCCCATCAACAGTCAAATTCCTCTCTTTGTGCCTGGAAAGTTCCTCACAAAACTGTGCCAGAACTGTGGTTGAAAATGACAGTCATTTATCTGATGTCACTTCACCTGGGAGTTCTGTACCTTCACCTGTCAAAACTAAGCCTCTTTACGATGGTCCCTTCGGAAACTTTCTGATGCTGCTCTGAGCCACAATGCTCTCCTTTCACTCACATCCCCTCCAGGGACAGCTGAGATCCGTGGGCACAGGCAGCCCACCAGCCCCTCGGTACCTGCTGTCCCCTAACAGTGCAGGACACAGCCCAGCAGCACTCAGGGATGCTGAGCATATTCCAGTCTGCTGTTACTTGCTTCTGCAGTGCACATACACACAGAAGAAAAGTCCTTTTATCCACCTTCGAGCATTTCATCTTCTCCCCAGACCCAGACCAGCCTTCACCCCTCAGCTCAATCGCCAGCACTTTCTTTTTAAAATAAACTTCACAGACTCATCCTCGCTCTCCCATGACCCCTGTCTCTGCCAGCCTTTCCATCTGGTACCTTTTTGGCTGTCCGGTCCCATCAAGAAACCCTCGCTCATACACATTCACTGGCTAAAAAATGGAGTGAATAAATAAATGATCTAAAGAAATTTGGGCAGTCAGAAAACTGTCCCCTGCCCTCTGATGTTTGCCAGCATGCACTTAACTTTTCCCTACAGTAAAATGGCCTGGGGTAAAACAGGGCAGAATAGAATAGAGAAGATGCTGAAGGGACAAGGTGTGAGTTTGCCAGTAACAGAGAAAGCTAATATTTCCTTTTCATCAGGACTAATTTCTGTAACTAAGGATTGCTGAAGAATAACTCTCTAATGGCAGGGATAGAAATCATGTGAATGCTAGAGACTTTGGCAGAGATATTTTGCCTTAATTTATTTAGAAGTATAAAAAAATCAGAAAGCCATCCACTGGAGGTTAGTGATGCGGACACATTGAAAGGAAAATAATCACGGCTGGGGAATACTGACATGTCTGATCTCCCTAACTTACTCACTTGCAGGCATTTTAGTTTGCTTGTTTATTTTATAAAGTGCAGGTGGATCACGAACACATGTAGTCAGAAATGAAACCGAAAAGAAAAAAAATTATTTTACAAGTTCCTATTCAAAGCCACTCATATGATCCCCATCCAGAAGGCAGGGCAGACCTCTACGTAAGGAGTTAACATGATGGGAGGGCTGACAAAAATTGGAATACAGCCTAAGCAATTAGTAGACTGTCAGTAATTGGAATTAAGTAATCAACTTCAGCCGCTACAAAAATGTACTGTGGAGAAAACTCTTCCATTGCCAAGGAGATGAATGGGATAACTGTACAGCTTTTCCGTCTCTAGTTGCTGTGATTCAATGGCAGAATAATCCACAGGCAACTGAGTGCCTGCAATTCAACAATGAAATACCAGGATCAATATTTAATTCACAACTCTCTTACTTTTTCTTTAAATCCACTTAAAGCATATTAATACTCTGAAGGCATTAAGAGGCTTTTATTCCTGGGTGTGTGCATCTGAAGAAGAACACTGCCTGCATGGTCTCAGATTGTGGTATATTGACTCATGCTTTTGGTTTTGCATATGAATTGTGATAAGCAGCCATTAAAATCACAATAAGGAAAAGAACAAGTGACCACTTGCTCCTGAGACCCATCCTAAACTTCCCTATGGAATCCTGTGTCACCTTGGCTGAGCCACTGCCAAGCTGCCTGCCTGCTGAACAAATGGTACAGCAGCACTTGCCCACCTTGCAGGCACGCTGCAAAGCTGAGTGAAGGTGAAACTGCAGCTGCTCCTGGCAAAGCAGCTGAGAAAGAGGGGCAAGACCCAGACACGAACTGGTATTCCCAAGCATGTGAGGCTTTTTGGGCAGCATGCATGGCCGTATGCCAGCCTCAGCCTAAGGGACCACAGCACACTGCACTGCAGATGCAGTTTTGCCCATTGGCAGGCGCTGGGGAACCATGTGCTGTTTCTCTCAAAGGCAGGTCCAAAGACTGCCAGTGCCATTGGGGGAGTCTGAGGAAACCTGCATCTTCACCTGTGCCAAGCAGACGTGCTCTGCTACAACCACTCTCAGGAGCATCCCATGTCCTTGCCTGTGTCAGTCAGTGCTGTGCAAACACACGAGGGGGTTATCACACCAAACTCACATCTTGGCTGTACATCTGCCTGTAGCACTGCCTACCTACCTGCTAGGGATGCGCAGAGAAAACAATTTCACTTCTGTAGTTGTTGCTTCCCAAGCTAACTTCCTGGTAAGGATGCACGACACAGCTTTATGGGTGTGGGGAGCGGCAGTCAGCGCTGTGCACACCTGCGTGCTCAGCTCCTCTCGTGGCAGTGCCAAGACAGCCCCTGGGGCAGCCTGCCCAGCACGACATGGCCAAGGCCCCTGACTCGTTCCCAGATAACAGCCGCAAGAAACAAAAATAAGTTCATGACCCTGCTTAAGACAACAGAGCTCGCAGCCAGGCGCCAAGCTGAGGCACCAGGAGCCTGTAATCGAAACATGCCTTGTGAAGAGAGGCACACATGAAATACTAATTTTCTACAATGCCTGCACTAGCAGAGTAATAAAAAGTTCATCCTCAAGGCCTGCTCTGGCCCCTTTTAATGTTTGTATCGTTGTTCCTGAGGTTTGGGGGAGGAACAGAGAGTAACAGACAGGAAAAAGCCTACTTTGGAAATGACAGCCCTAATGGAGCTTATCGCTACCAAGAGTAATTCAATCAAAAATGCTGAAGGGGAGGGTTGCAGCACTCCATTAAGAAAACATTCTCTAAAATAAAATCCCTTCTAACTTCAGTTAGACCCTCACCTTCTTTTTCTCCCCCTGCTTTCTCCCTTTTTTAACATTCTCTCCCACTCACCCTCACTTCTGAAGTGAAAGGCCTTGCAGCAAGGCCAGGATTTTATCCGAAGAAAGCCACCTCATCCACCAGCTGTGGATTTCACAATGGAGATGTATCTGAATGCGTTAACTGATGCACGGCTTATGACATTTCAATTAGCCCACACGAAGGCCCCGTGTTCCTATGATAAAACCCTAGTATCTCTCTGTCCCCCAGGGTCTCAGCAGAGAATGCAATCTGGCTTCACTTTCTGCATGTTAATACAGCAAGTTCCTTAATTACTTTTATAGCAAGGACGAGTGGCAGTTTTCTGAGTCTGAGGTTTTTCCCCGGTGCTACAGAAAGAGGAACAACCACTACCATTAGGAGAAGAGCAGGCAGAAAGATGATTCAGGTGACTGAAGTCCCATGATCAGCCTGGACAGTTTTTTAGGAATTTAGCTCTTTAAGTTACTGCTGGCAAAAGGAGCTGATCCCCTCAGCTGGGAGGCAGCAAAGTAAAGCCCTATCTGCTCACTGCACATTTCCAAGGACCTAGAAGTACTGCAGGAAACTACAAAGAATTGTGATTTTTTTTGTTTTTAAGATGCTAAAAGCAGCTGCTTCTGAGCATCACAGATGAGGCAGATCACATGTACAGCATGACACCCTACAGATTTTGAGTAACTAGGTATTTCTGGTAGCAGTTGGTCAAAATTTATCTTCCTGCTTCAATAACTTCTCTGGTTGGAATTTGTGTTGGCACAGCCAAGAAAACCAAGAAGAAACACTATATCTATATCTAAATATAGAAACATTATTGATTTCTTGGAGGGCAGGTTCCTTCTGGGATAAACTCACAAAAAAAGAAACAAGCAGTCTCAGCACACACCTTGAAGTGTTCAGCAAAGGGCACCCTCTGTGCCCGGCTGTTCTCCTGAGATAAGGCATTTGCATACATGACAGCCAGGTACTTGTTACTACAAGAGGATTCATAATGGAGTTTCAGGGGATTATAAACTGTAATAACCTCATAACTGAGAGTTTCAGTGTAAACTGTATAAAACAAAGCATCACATAATGTTGGAGGAATGGCCTTGTTTTCATTAAAAGACAGGGAGCATTGGAAGAAATACGGTTTGCTTGACACCATCCAGTTAAGGTACTCAGGGAAAATCTCTCATGTATTATCTCAATCCTCTCATGCAGGATTCAAGAGCTGAAGGCACTGGCACATCACTCTTGCTGAGTGAGAGCCACATGAAGTCAACAAGCGCACGTGTGGGAGCAGCATGGGACAGGAAAATGTCAAAAAGAAGCTGCAAAAAGCTTGGCCTCCCTGAAGGATGCTCTGGAGTGCTTTTACTTCAAAGTGTCATCCCACCTCCTTCCTGGCAAGCATCCCAAGGGAGAAGGACAGCCCTGGGGGATGTAGAGTGCACTCCCCCTCTCCTGACTTACCACTTAACTACCTTTTCCTTCCACCTGTAACAGACACGGTGCTGCCAAGAGAAACAAACCAACTGAACCTTTTCACTTTGGTCACTTAAGAGAGTGAAAGATGGAAAAGGAAATGGGAAAGTAAAGAAGGAATTCTGTTCAAGGTCCTCTGTAGTTTTTATGAGATGGTCCTGACATGCCTAAGTCACAGTTTCAGGCTGCTGCCTAGAGCACTGCAGGTTAGAAATCACAAATACCAACTGCACTCCAGTAGCTGTGGGTCTAAGAGGATCCCAAAATGCTGCGAAACCTGTGAGCTCCCTGGGAAAGCCAGCCATGTTCCAGGCTCTCTGTTACTCCACAAATGCCACTCCCTTCCCATGGAAATTACCCTCCCATCCCATGGCTATCCAAGACCAAATGAATTGCAGGCAAGGGCTGACTGCCTCAGGCAGCTCAGGGATGCTTTTTTCCCAGTGGTAGCAGCATGAAAAGTCCCTCCATTTACAAGACAGTTAGGAAATAGGGGGATAAATAGCACATAATTGTTATCATTCTGATATGCCGTACATCTGTGAGTTTTTCAACATTTTCTCCATCAAAGGAAAATCATGAACTTATTCTTCAGTGTGAAAGCGAAGTTCTGGAGGGCAGCTGCTCTAGTTATTAGTTGGACATGACAACCTGGCATCTTCCCAGCATCTATGTTTTCACCAAGAAATAAACCCGAAATTGCTCCCTTCTAGATAAACCCAAATTCTCTTCAAAGAGAAAAATCATTAAATAAGTCTACTTAATTGCTTGCCTACATAAACATACAGACATAAAGACACATGTAAGGGCAGAAAATATTTGGAAACTTAATAGCAACTGAGTTGCAGAAAAGAAAAAAAAAAAAAAAATAGCAGCTTGAAAAAAGGACCACTCTTGAATTGAGACCACTGAGTGAAGTCACCATTCTGTCATGTCACTCATCCAATGGCTCTTACTGCTCTTAGGTTTTCAGCTCCACAGAGTGGCAAATGCAGAACCAAGCCTGATCTCGAAACAAAGCCTCTCTCCAGCATAAATGGGAACCTGAAGCTTTGCACGGGGGTTCCTGGAGCTTTGTTACTGCCACAGTATTTGTTATCCGCATTTATCTGTTCATATAGGAAATCTTTGGCATTATTAAGCACAAGAGAGCCTAGGCCTGCAGCCTGTATGTTAACCCAAATACTCCAAACAGATTCCTGTAGCCAGTCCACAGGATTACATCTAAAGATTTACAAATTCAAGGTCTACATCTGTATTCCTAAAGCCCCTTTACTAGTTACTTGAAACAACTTCATATTCCTCAGTGGGAAACAAGCTCAGCAAATGCAGGAACACAGAACTTTCTTTCTATTCACATTAAACTGTAGGGGTTTAAAAAAATACGTTTACACAAGACTTCATTTAACAGGATTTCAAAGACTCTCTGAAGGCAAATAAACAGAGGGGCCCAGAGGAGACAGCAGCCACTGGCCTCTGAGCCTCAGCACAGACCTGTGAGCACCAGGAGAGCAAACAGCTTCTCTGCAAAGCTCTTTGTGAGCCCCTGAAGCTCATATACTCCCACCAGAGGTCAAGTGGGAGAGCCCAGCAATTCTTCCCCCTGTGACAAGTCTGCTCCAGTACTTCTCTCCCACGAAGCCATCTCTTAGGCAGCAAGGATTCAGGCTACACGCAGATCTTTAGCTCCAAACCAGCTCTCTTCACCAGCCTCCCTATATCAGTTCCTTGTAACAGCCTCTGAAAAAACAGCTAAAAGCTCTGATCCCCCTTGTTCTATTTATTTAAAGCAGCACAACTGAAGTGGCTGTAGCTGGGGGGATGAGCAAGCTCCTTCCAGAGGATGGAGACTGACAGTAAGTGCCTGGCTCCTCTGATTCATGGAGTGCTGCACCCCGTCTGCTCCCTCAGCCTTGCTTCCAAGGTGCCCCAGGGACAGCCCTCTCCCCACGGAGTAGCCCAGCCTTATCTTGCCCTGCATTCCTGCACACCGATGCTCGACTCCCCCTGAGCTGTTCTTTGCATTTTATTTGAGTCTGCCAAGAGCTTGATGATTTCCAGTACAGGCTGCCAACCTCTGGAAGAGATTAAGTCTTTCCATGTCTTAAGCCTAGCCTATATGCACATCTCCAGTTGTCCTTTGTTATCAGACTCTCAGGCATCTTCAAATGAAGGGGAACAAACAAGACACACACAGAGATGCCTACAAGCGAAAGTGAAAAGAAACATTTTCAGGTAAAAATGTGGTGCACAAAGCTGGGAGAGAATGGAGGAAGGCAGAGTCCATCCTACTGGGATTGTGAGATGTACTTAAGGAATGTAAATAAATGCAGTTATTCCCCCCAAAATTAGATTCAAATGAAGACAGCTTAGAAATGGCAAAGACCCTTGAGGTTAGTTTTACAATCTGTACTTGCACTTCCTCTACTACTTTTTATTTGGTTTTTTTTTTCCCTTGGATTTAATTAGCTGCAGTGGACCCTAAAAAGAGTCTCAGAAATTCCTAGCATACTCTGGACTCTTTCCAGTCATTAGAGGAGCCTGCCTTCATCTGCCTTCATTATGAATTGATCTGAGTATGACTGTGAATGTAAACAGCATTGTAACTGCACCCCGAGTCCACAGCTAGTCAGAAAGCTAAAAGAAAATTCTCCCTTTTACAAACTGCTGGTTTATCCCAAAGAAACATGCACATTCCTTCTGTTGCAAACTCTCCAGTTTTTTTCCCTGCAATATTAAGCACACATATATACAATTATGTTGTTTTAGTATGTAATATAGTACATTTGGCCTTTTGCCTGCAGGCCAACAGAATGGGCCATTTGTAATTAGAAAAGGCATTCTCTGTTTGACTGTATCTTATCTCTACTCTCTCTTCTGTCTCCTGCTTGGAAAAACAGACATCACAGTGGTTGGTCAAAGCAACATTTTTTCCACTGGAACATGACCAAACCCATACTGAAACTGCAGAAGCCAACTAAATGTCTCTGATTTACAGATTAATAAGGGAACCCTGTCTCCTGACTAGAGAAGGGGCAGCAAAAACAAGCATCAGAAAAGGGAAAATGTTTGCACAGAGAATGTACAGGGATTGTAAATGACCAAATGCTGGGAACCCACTACAATTACCTGCTGTTCTCAACTGAACACCACAACTGTGTTGTTTCTACTGAGAAGTAATGCTTCAAAGGACCAAACAGCCTCTGCCTCTTTGCTCGTAATCAATTTGATGTTAGCATAAGCACTTTATAAACTAAGTTATAAAGTTAGCATAGAGCCTTTAACAGGCTCTCAGTAAAACTGTCTTCATTTTGTATAATCCAATCTGCCATTCGCTGTGATACCTTGAGGACTATCAAATTGATAAAACAGAATTTCTTAGCCTAAATTGTAGCATAAAAGCTTTAATGGGGTTCATGGAGAAGGGCCAACTGTGGAACCAGACACCAAACTCCAGCATGCACAGTTAATACCTGACCTATCTGCAAATCACCGGGAAAATGCAACTCCGGTGCAGAAGAAAAATTGTAGCCCAAATAAAGGGATGGAGCAAGTCCTCAGGCTGGATCAGCCCTTCCTGGAGAGAAGATGCATTTTGATGGAAATAATGGGAGCTGTGGTAAAAAGCAACTGTGTACATAGGCTCCACCGGGAAGAAAACCAGTGCTTATTCATCATCTAGGAGGCTCTGTTAAAGCCCTAGGGACAGTAGAGGTCTTCTCCAGGAGGACTTCCCACGAGGATTCCTCTCTCCAGGGAAATCTAGCAGTAGGCAAAGGGAGGAAATACAGTAAAGCCCTTCCTATTTTCTTTATTTCTGGCCTGACTTTATTTTCATAACAAAGAAACAGCAGTTCTGTCATTTTGTCCATTGCAGCCAGGCAAGCATAGGTAATTTATTGCTTGGTTTAACTTGGTAAATAAGTGCTAAACCACCAGGACAAGAAGCGCTTAATAAATCCACAGAGGATATTAAAATAATTCATAATGAGGATGCAAAGGCAGCCAAAAAGAGTTATGGTTCCTTGTGTGAACACCACTGCTCTGCAGTGCTAGTCTCACTGGCATCCCACCATGCTGAGTGTTCCTCTCACTGTCTCCACAACGCCACAACCTCTCTCATGCCTTGCGCATCCCCTCCTCTATGGGAAACACTCCATATGCCAGATACCTCAGTTTCCAGCCCCATGTGGGAGAATGCAGACATGCTGAGAGTGGCTCCCTGCATCCTCACAGCCCTCCCTCAGGGGTGACAATGAACCTTTGAAAGATTATTCCCTCATCTGCATCCCGCATGGACTAGAAAAGCCTGCAGCATAAAATCCTGGCATTGGGGCTTTGTTGGGGTGCCCGTTCCCAGGGCCTGGGGCTGCCAGCACCAAGCTATCCCCGGCACCTGCCCACAGACAGGCGTTTTACCAGCAGCAAAATGAATTGGGAAGTTTTCACAGAAGGAAGGGTATAAAGCTCTGAATTGTGTAGAGGAGCAAAGTTTTCAGCTATCAAACCTGGAGCCCATGGCAGGTAGCAGCCACCTCGATGAAACCAGCAATGCTCCCCGTAAGGGAGGCATGTTCCCTGGCCTGCCTTAAACCCCAAGCTCACTGAACCTCCTCCAAGGGCAGCAGGGACTTTATCTGCCACTAGCAGATAACAGAAAACACCATTTAGCTGACTGTAGCCCATGGAGACACTGAGGGCATTTGGATTCAAGAAGTCCCAGTCCTTGGATCCACAGAGACCAACTACTGTGTCTCCATGTGAGGTTTCTGCTCAAGAGGAGAGTCCTGGCCCCCTTCTAGATAACCCCAAATACTGGCTGACCACTAGTGAAGCCTGATGTGCTCCTGCATCATAGGATGCAGTGTGCAGGCAAGCAAAGTGTAACAAATTGTAAATGCCAGTAATGGTTTATCACCAGACCTCTCCCCCTGGAAAGAAAGGCCATGACAAAATGTCATTGCTGAAAGCAAGGGGACATTTTGGATGCACTGTGTCACACAAAAAATTTAGATTTGTAAGCAAGCCTGACTGAAATAAGAGTTCCTTTTATCTGAAGCTCAGGTTCAGAATCTTACCTAGGAAAAAAGAGAGCATATTGGGGAGAATGAGCATTTTTTCTATTCATAATTTCACAGTTAAGAGGAATGGATTTACATGGATGGATGGCTAGATGGATGGATGGGCGGATAGATAGATACAGACAGACATGTATTATTTATTATCTTATTATGTTATAATATATACAACTACTTTTGAAACATGACGGTCATTGTTACAGCCACAGGCTTGTTTAGATGTTTCTTAAATATGAAACAAACAGCCTTTTTTTTTTTTTTTTTTCCCCAAATATGTCTCACAGTACACATCTGAACCAGAAGTGACATGGGAAAATGTCTTTTTGGGCAGACTTAGCTTCCTTTGAAGTGTCTGTAACTCTGAATCCAAATCCCTAGTCTTAATTGGTTAGACACCTGATTTTTCTTTCTTCTAAGGATTATTTAAAAATTCAGTACAAAGACATCAGATCTGCAGTGCTGTCATTATAAACTTAAGCTAGTGAGGCACCAGAACAAGAAAGCCATCTTGGGAGTTAACACAACTGTGGCTGAATGCTTTGCGTTTGCCATTTATTTTTCTGATTCACATTAAAAAATGAGACAGGTGCAAGCATCATATTTCTGAAAAGTATCTCGCTGATAACTGCAACAGCCTTATTGTATTTTACTAAGCAAACTGATTAAAACATAAAATTCCTAGGGCTAAAATTTTACATGTGAGCTTTTCTTCTTATTTTTCTGTACTAAAACTCATCTTTGTAGGTAATTCAGCAATCCTGTAGCTCAAAAGATGCATTATCTAAAAAAACTGATCTTTATTAAAGATTTATCGATCTGCACTCTACATAACAATAAAGAAATCCTTTCAACCATCATTAAATGGTAGGTTAGTGAGCCTCCCAGCCCATAGTACATTTTCTGACAATTTTCTCTTGGACAGATTTGCAAGTAAGAAAAGATGTTTCCCAACAGAGATGAGCTACGCAGTTTTACAAACCAGGGAGCTTGATCTTGTAAACACAGCTGATATGAACAGTCATGTTGACTTGAGCTAGAAGGATAAAATGGAAACAGAATATTCTCCTGTGCAGGGGCTTGGAAGAACAAACCAAGGGGGAAGAAAGGGGCTGCTCAAGTGCACAGCCAAGGGACCCTAAGCTAGAGAATCCTGTACGTCTTTCCCAGTCCATGAGCATAGGTGATCACATTGCTCCACTCCTGGACAGGGAAGGGAGCAGGCTGATCAGAGGAGCTCCCACAAGCATGGCTTGTGGTTAAGTTCCGCAAAGTTATGCCACCAGCAAACTGCAGTGATGCAGAATGAGGTATTCTGCATTTCTGCTGCTCTGACTGTTGGCAGAGCCCAGACATCTCACTTGGCCCATGTCCAGCTCTCTGCATGGGCACCACCCACACCGTGTTTGTCCAGTATTCCAGCTTTTGAAGGCAGGCATTTGAATACTGCAGCACATGACAGACATCTGACTCTCCAGAAATACCTCCAAAGAGGAGAGGAATCTACTTTTCCCTTTGGATTTGGTGGTACTGGGATAACTTACTGCTTCCAGATCTACTAGATATGAAGGAGTGTTTGGGTGGTTTTATTTACTGTTGTATAAAATAACCAGCTGATCCAGAGCAAAGGTAGAGCATGTCAAGGTACCCATGAGAGCATCTGGGCACATAACAGGAACCATGGTCCCTCCAGCCACCCTGGGGGACACATCCCTGGTGTCAGAGAGGGCTCTACATGCAACGTGCAAGGGCAGCTCACCCCCCGACAAAGCTGCACAGCAGCAGAGGACAGCATTACAAAACACAGAGCAGCATTAAAAGTGCATCAGATACTTTGGAGCAATTCCAAGCGCCACAGCAGAAGTTTCATTTCCAAAAGCCCTCCTGAGAACAGGAGGTCATAACTCCCAGCTACTTCCACCATCAGGTTGTGGATGGCTGCAATTCAGGTGCTCCCAGGTTGCAAGCAGCATTACTGCACACTATGAGAATATGGGTGCTAATTTGGAGAGTGCCTGGCTGCACACACCCTTGGAGCATTTCAAGTTAAAACTGAACAACAGAAATTATCAAGGAAGAAGTGTGGAAATTTCTGCGCAGCTTTACTAATTTAAATCACCTTACGGATACTCATCCCAAACCAATTCCTCACAGTTTGCCACCTCACCACCAAGAATGGAGAAAGGAGAAAGGAGAGAGAAGACAAAGACAAAGACGATGAAGACAACGACAATGACAATGAAGAAGACAAAGATGAAGAAAACGAAGAAGACGATGAAGAAGATGGCGAAGAAGAAAAAGACGAAGATGAAGAAGAAGAAGACAAGGAAGACGAAGAAGAAGATGATGATGACGATGAAGAAGACGACAAAAAAGATGACGAAAAAGAAGGAAAAAATGTTCCTTCTTCAGATGTTTAGTGGCACAGCTCAATTTTTCTGTCTTAATGACTTTAAAAGGGCCCTACCTCTGAGCAATGTTTGGTTTTTAAGGTCCAAAACCTGGAAAAAAATTACATACCTCCTTTAATTTATGCAGCCTAGGTGAAATCCTAGCTGGCCATAAAATGCCAAGATCTTATCTTCCAAAGACTTTCTTTAACATCAATGGACTATTCAGCCAGTAGGGCAGAGCATGCGCAGGATCAGCCCATAACTTGGATTGCTCCATTCCCTCCTTGTTGAAAGGAGGCAGAAAGGCATGTGCTTTCCAAAGCAGCTACAGGGAAACCTGTAATTGGAGCAGCCTTAATGTTTACGCTAACAAAACATTGCATGTCCTTGTTAAGGGGTCATATTTTATAAATTAAGCTCTAACTGATGTTAGGGGACCTTGGATAGTAACACACTTATTACATTAGTGTCTGAAAGCACATTGTAAAGGAACTCATTTCCCCATTAGTGTCAGAAGTAGCGATCTGAATACAGGCAGTTACATTCATTTGAAGCAGTCGAGTTTTTTTGACTTTTTTTTTTTTAATACATATATATATTATATATGTATATATATGTGTGTGTGTGTATGCATACATACACACACAGAACCCTGTCCTTTCCTTTGACCACTGGATTGTATGATACACAGACAGCATCCAAAGAACATATATGAAGATGGTGAAGGGCCTTGAGGGGAAGCCTTATGAGGAGCTGCTGAGGTCACTTGACTTGTTCAGCCTAGAGAAGAGGAGACTGAGAGGAGACCTCATCACAATCTGCATCTTCCTCACGAGGGGAAGTGGAGGGGCAGACACTAATCTCTTCTCTAGTGACCTGTAATAAACTCGAGGAAATGGCATGAAGCTGTACCCAGAGGGTGGCTGGGCACTGGAACAGCCTCCCCAGGGAGTGGTCACAGCACCAAGCCTGACAGAGCTCAAGAAGAACTTGGACAACACTCTCAGGCACGTGGAGGGATTCTTGACCTTGTCCTATTCAGGGCCAGGAGTCAGACTTAATGATCTCTGTCAGTCCGTTCCAACTCAGGATTGTCTATAATTCTATGATTCTATTTGGCAACAGCAGCACGAATTCAGATCTGACTGAAGCTTTAAATTGATTTCCTCAGCTCTTTAGGTTTCAGTCACACCATAGCTTGATTTCAGAATAACTAGCAAAACGCTGCATACATCAGAAGAGCATTGCTTTGGGATCTTATCTTGCATAATTTTACTGTGAAATAGTCTCAAAGTTTTCCGTACTTCAACTGAAAGCTAAGATGTACCTGTCTGAATAGAAACCTTCCAAATTAACGTTTGCATATCATGCAGATGAGATACGAAGAGCATTTTCCCAATACAAGAGTTAATGGTTCCAGTCATAAATCTTGTCTCATGGATTAAACCCAGAGGATCAAATGCAGAGATTTATTACATCATTTATTACTCCATCTGAGTTAATCACTTTCAGGAAATATTTCATTCAGTGAAACTAGAATACTTTTTTATAATCAGGTCATGGATTTCTCAGACATACTTGTTATTTTTTATGACTGTTTTATAACATTTATAGTGCCAAGCAGGGCTGCACATACAGCAAACCTACCAATGCACCATAAAGGATATGGCTTCAATTTTGGACCCTACCCCTAGCCTGCATGATTTGTTAGGCTGCATTCCTTCCTGCTTCCAAAATTTTCCTGTCCCAGATCCAGCATAGTTTCCTTCACCTCCTTCCACTAAAAGCAGTGAGTTTCCTCTGTCCCTACTACCTCCAGTCTTTCCTGAAGTGCAGGTACTGGTGGCCCGTGGTTTAACAATCCTCTTGGGCCTGTGTAAGGCAGTCAGCACACTAAGCCGTATCAGGAAGCAGAGCCTAGGCCCTTCCCAGTTTTTGGCATGTTATATCATAAAAGGAATCAGCATCTTTTGGAAAACAACTGCTGCTGTCTCTGTCCGCAGGTCCAGCTCCCAGAGGTGTCTGAATGCCAAACCCTGCCAAAACCTACATTTCATGGATCCCCCAAACTCTGCAGGGGAAAAACAAACCTGACAAGGCTTGTAGCTCTCGGAGTGCATTTCTTTTTCAGTGGATAAAGACTTGATAATAGGAAGCCTTCCTCCATAGCAGAGGTGTAATTAGCTTTTCTGTCCCAGTTCATTTAGCAGTGGAGTTGAAGAAAGTGGATATAATCACTGGAATGCTGCTTAGACACACTAATGCAGCAGCCGTGATAAGATCTAATGTAGTGCTGTAGGATGCTGAAACAGAGGCAAACTGCACATCCAGAGGAACTCAGCTAAATTGTTTTCCAGGCTCAAAATAAATAAAAACAGACTGGTGTTTTCCTTATCAGGGACCAAAAATTTAATGTGATTAATTCTTCAATTTAGCTGTAGTTAATTTCTGCATTAGAGATAACAGCAAGGCTGTGGGTAAAATCCAGCTCACTCCTGCTCCTGACTATTAATAATGTGTGCAGATCTTTTTCACTCCCTGAAACCAAAACAAACCAAATTACAGGGGAAAAAAAAAAAANTATTTGCCCTCTTCTTCCCAGGGAACATCTCTTCAACATTTTTGTTAGCACTGCAGGTAAGTCAGATTTATCTTGCGATTCAGTGTGACTTTTCCCTCTAGTTTTTTAAAAAAGGAGTATCTTGGATATGTAAAGTTACAGAAATGCAGCACAGAAAGTATGAGTGTAACAAACATAGCAAACACACATGCATAGATTACGTAAAAAGACCCCAGAATGGTTTTCAATTTCTCATACTGGTATCTTGCATTACTCAGAGCCTAGATGAGCTCAAATTGGAGCTCCCCTCGCTCTGGGTATTGCACAGAGATGTAGCAAGGGAGAATGCAGGAACCACAGGAGTATTGTACCATCCCATACTTGTATCTGCTGCATGAGTTGTGGCCAAGGGTGAGGATAAACGCTACAGCACTCAGCAGTGAAAAGAAATCATCAGATTAGGCCTGGGAGAATATCCAGGGGATTAGGTTTTTTGTATATTGCTTGCAGCTCAGCTGCAAGACTTTCTACCTGTATCCCAGTATTGGTGGCTAATGTTTTTTCTGCTCTTCTCCCACTTCCCTTATTTGTGAATCATTGTTATATATTCACTCACACGCATTTTCTTCCCTTGCTTTCTGAGATACCCTCTTGAACAGGCACAAAAGGGACAAAAAAGGCCTCCAAAGGCTCCAGGCTAAGAGCAAAATATCCTCCTGTCTCCTTTTTATCATCTTATTTATACAAGACTCCTTGTCATGATCTGCAGGTAAATACAGGTAAATAACTATGGTTAAAACAGATGTACATGCAAGACAGAAGGGAATAAACCCCCTTGGAGGGCAAAGCATCAATACCTCTTTTACTAGCAGAAGTAGAGGGTCCAAATTAAGAGCTCTGAGGATAATGTGCTCCTTAGGAAATACAAAAGCTTTGCTTTGTCTTGGATCCAAAAGTGCTGCATCAAATCAAGCTTAACTAAGGCTCTCTCAATCCACATAAAGCCTCAGGGGACCTCAGGAGCTCAAAACTGCAGAATGTCAAAAGAAAACCACACAGAAATTACAACAGTACCAACCCCGAAACTCCAGCAGCATTCCAGTGCCCTGCCAGGCAAAGCAATGGGACCGTGTCTGCTGCAGTTTAGTCTTTAACTACTGGAGAAATAATGGTTTGGTTTTCCATTTTTTGCCTCCCTCAAAATACTGAAGGGACCAGCGCTGAAAAAAGGGTTGATCATTTTCTGTAGCAAAAATACATAACATAGGAACTCATTTAACCCCAAGAAGAATGTATGATAACAAGCCATAGAATATCTGATGAAGAATCAACAGTGGTAGCTGTGATGACCCACCAGAGCTTTGCTTAAGTATTTTACATTTGGCTATCACCTAGAAAGTAAAGTAGCTAATCGACAAGAGTGAATACATTTTTGCAGGAAAGAAGTACACTTTAAAGGTCTCTAAAATGGCAAAAAAAGTGAGCAACAGCAAAATACTGACTTATCATCAAGCTCTTCAGAAAATCAACAGGATCCTACTGTTCTGCTACCTGGTTTTAATTGCCTCATTCTTTTACATTAATTTTCTATGTGCTCAGAGAAATTTGATAGTGTGGAACGAAAAAATTCAGCAAGAGGGAAGGGAACGGTAAACTCAGGACACTTGCCAGCTTACCTAACCCTCTAGAGAACTTCTTAAAGGCAAGAAAATAGTTACATTGCATCTCGCAACTCTAGGGAGAATCACACCTTTCTGGACCACAGCACTTGAGGAAATGTACTGGTTCTCACAGCAGAGGAAATCTTATCTGTAGCCTCATGTGTCACAATATCTCTTATCCTTGCCTGCTCTGGATCAGGACAAGTTTCCAAGATTCTCTTTGGCCCCTCTGACTGCTGTGGTCCCCAGTCAATGTTGAGCAGAGTACTCTCTCCATGAAGGTGTCTGACTACTTAAAAAAACACGATTTCCATTAAAATTTGGACTGAAAAAAATTTGAGAAAAAGAAAAGTGGGGCAAGAGCAGGAGGGATTAACTCCTCTCCCAGGTCCCTGAGTACATCGATGTGTCAGAAGCTGATAGGCACTTCTGACAGGTTGCTCCCTTGCAGGAGCTCCATGGGATTTGAAAGCAGTTTGTACAGGGAAGGTGACAGTTTGGAAAGTGAAGCACCAAGTATGTCAGTCAGGAAGACAAAGAGAAAAAATCCAAATGAAAAAAGACAAAGCTGCTGTCTCAATCCCAGTTTGCTGAGATTTTTTCGTGCTTTGGCAGAAGAAAGAGCCTGTAGAAAACAGAGCATTGCAGTGAAATTTCCAGAAGTCTTTTGTCCTTCTGCTGCAGCTTTCTCCCCTTGCCTTGTGGAAGGCATTTAAGGAAAAAAAAGCATTTACTAAATGAATTGTGCAGGATTCCCATCTATCTTTTCAATATTATTTAATTTTCATTTCTTTCTTTATTTTTCCTTGATCACAATGAACCCATTGGGAACCAGATCTGAGAAGGAGATTATTTTAAATTCTAATCACAGCAGAAATTATTTGCACTAAATATTTCTACAGAATGGTTCAGGTCACCTATTAAGTTAACCCACACAGACACCCCTTAATAAGGCACGCTCTTCATTATAGGCCTCGATCACCCCTAGAGAGACAGAATGCACCATCAAAGCCCTGTGACATCCAATACTGTGGAGTAAGACCTTTTTTTGCAGTAGGGCTGCGATTGTACAAAGCCAACATAAAATCAATGCAGCTGACTAATGAAGGATCCCTTTGCTTATGTAGCGAGACCCTAAAGTTGCTAAAAGCCATCAGCCTAGGGCCTACATCAGCTGCCCTGGGATCCCTTCTGGAGATGAGCAAAGATGCCA
Organism: Pachycephala philippinensis; assembly: GCA_013397055.1. Lineage (NCBI taxonomy): Eukaryota > Metazoa > Chordata > Aves > Passeriformes > Pachycephala > Pachycephala philippinensis. The sequence goes on from VWZT01002923.1 coordinate 1,098,605, forward strand.
GTGGGACAGAAGCTAAAGGATTTCTCCTCGAATCAACAGTGGCCACCTAATTTCCTTTTGAACAGAGAGCCGATACAACGTGGAGCAGTCTCTAGAGCCCTGGCCCTGTGTGACCTGCACAGGAACTGAGGGACACAAGATGCCACAGTCCAGGTTTGACCCCTGGCATGAACCTAGCTGAGATTTTATATTTCCAAAGCAGAAAACCAAACCAAAACAAAAAAGAATTACAAACCTGACACGCTGATTGGAAAGGGCTTACTAACTGCAGCACTCTGGCTTAAATCTCAAAGTCCCTGAGTTTCTTAGCAATTTGGAGGGATTAATTTTGCCTGCTACATATTCTGGACTGTCCTAAGAACTGCCGTTAGCAAGTGGCTTTGGTTAATCTTTTGATTAATCTCTTTTCAACAGGGGGAATTGGTTTTGCCAGTCAATTACTATACAGCAGGCTAAATTCTGTTCTCATCATTTGACTTATAAATCTCCCTGTTCTTCTTTTTTCTTTCCCCCTTGCTTTTCTAAAAACATGCTATCAATAAATAATAGAGAAAAAAACTAATTCATACTCAAATTCCTAGAATACAAAACCCATGCAGATGACAGCATATAGGTCACCAGCTGTAGTGCAGCATAATACAGAATCTGCAGACATTCTGTTAGACAATTTCAGCAATGAGGAATACATGATAGCATAAACAATTTCACACAATGATCACAAAATGAACCTGCCCTTCCATTGCCCTCCTATTCTTCTACTGTTGTTTCAGATTTGCCTCCTTATTACAAGAAAATATGCCTCCTGGTTTTATTAGACAGTGTCTGAGGGAACACTCTATGTGACAGATAGCAGACAGCAAAGCAAGATGTAAGTGTGACTCAAAGCACATAACAAGCCTTATCTTGTAAAATCCCATGCAACGAGCACCGAGGATGCAACGCTTGTGTTACTTGCTATATAAGAGTGAATTTTTTATTCACTCTAAACACAGTTACCTGCTCTTACCCAAAAGCTTCCTGTCCCAATTCAGACGTGAATTCCAAGGTTTTCACTTAAATACTCAAGGCAGAGAAGAGACACAAGAAGGACGCATCATGCATCCCAGAAATGTTGCACAGCAATATGGACACAATGGGAATTCTGAGAAATGACACCAGGACAAATCCCTTTGTGGCACAAGGATCCTCTTAAAGAATTACACATAGCCAACCGAGCTTCTGTTTTTAAGTTCAAGCCTGAAAAATCAACCTTATGAATGGCATGAAACCCTTCGAGCCAGTATCAGTGGTATTACCTGAGAAAAACCCTCCTGTAACCAACCAGAGAGTCAGCCCAATTAATTTGTCTTGAAAATAAAGGTATAAATGCAGCTTGTCTAAATTTGAGCTGATGGCCCTAGGGAAGGCAGATATTTCAAACCAGATGCTTACACCATTAGACCATCTGCTCTAGAAGTGTATGGAAAGCCAACTGCTACAATGGAATTATGTCTCTCTCTCATTTTCTCCTTAAATCGATAGGTCTCTTTACACAAAGTATTTATATTGAGTATTTTACTTTTTCAGCTCCTTCTTCACTTGTAAATCCCTAGGATCTCTTCCCTCAGCAGACTGTGAGGAGAACAGGAGTGCTAGTTGATTCCTACCAGACAATGGTATCTCTTCCTTCAAATTATAAAAACAGAATAATATTTATTAAGGAGTATTCACTTTTAAAAATATTTGACTAGTTTGTGCAAAATCACATCAAAACATTGTCAAAATAATTTGCTGTGTAAATGGATTTCATATGTAACACTGCTTTCTTCCCTTCATCAAATGAAAACAGTCTGTATGTTGACCTTGAATTTTAGGGATATATGTTACTTAGAATTATTTGCAAAGTAACTTGGAAGAATTAGTTATTTAAATCATTAGAATTATTTGCAAAGTAACTTGGAAGAATTAGTTATTTAAATCATACTGGATTGTTTTTTTCTTTATTAATTCCCTGACTGAGGTAGTTTTATAAAAAATGAACAATACAAATTAAGGAATTTAGCAGGTAGGAAAGAACACAGCATTAGTGCTAAAATTCATAAGCTCTAGATACTTTGGGAACCCATGAGTCCCCTGAGGTCATTCCAATGTTAGTAACTTTGGGATTTTGATGCTGGGTCTCACAGTACACAGAGCCACCCACCACCTTGATCAGTGCTTTTATTTTACTTCTCTCTCTCTCTTTCAAATGTTAGGTAATTAACCTAACATCAAATAGCAAAATTAAAAAGGAAATAAATAAATTAAATGACTTCAAGATCAATCAGAACCTTCTAACTTGTAGTTGTCCAGGTTGGTCCTTCCACACTTTGTGCAGCTGTAATAAAGACCTAACCAAAATAAGGTCTTTTCATTTGGTGCTCTGAAAGCAACTGGAAAAAGGGGGAAATACCAATCAGATAGTGAAGCATGAATAGCCCTATTTATACCTGATGTGAGTAATAAGTACGTGGAATTGAAATAAGATGTCTCAGAGGCCCCGTGGTCTGCGAGAGGAGGCAGAGTTTTATTGAGTCAAAGATCTGGAGTCTATTTCCTCCTGCTGCAGCATCCTGGTTGCCATTAAACTGACTGCTTCTGTTCTCCCTGCCTTGGTCACTGCATGTGGGTGACAGGGAAAGCCATGGTACAGGCAGATGTTCATCAAGAACAATATCAGCCAGCAGAATATCTTGAAATACAAAGAGTTCAGTCTATTCATTTCCACCTTTCTGAAGCAAGAGAGAGACACGGCCCCACTGTAACAGCCTGCCTGTTCATACAGCATTGGGCAACAGCTTCCAGACAGGACAATATTTAACAGGATGCCAGAACTGAACGTGCCTGTATGCCAAGCTCCTCACATATGAGCAACCCAGCAGCATCCCCAAAAAATCAGGCTGCTAAAATGGTTGAATATTGCTCCTCACTATTTCAAGCGTTCATACCTTGAGCTAATTGAATCCATATGCACTAGATCGCATCCAAACTTAACTGTTTACAATTGTTCATGAGCATACTTTATAATTAGGTCGGGGTTTTTTTAACCCCAAACTGAAAAATATTTGTCATGGTAGTCACAAAATTGCTCTCTAGATTTTAAAACCCTAAAATATTAGGGTTGAAAAACATATGTAAACTTTAAAAAAAAGTTGCCTCCTTTCCCACGGCCTATTTGCAGTAGGCTTGGCACGAGACAGAAAACTGGGAGCAAACATGGTGAAAAAATAACAGAATCTGAATACGTGCAGTTTTCTTCTCTTTCAGATAAAATGTTGTTGGGATCAGAAGAAACATTTGCTCCTCATTCTTAGTGAGGATTTTTTCTGTGTATTAAGTCAATTAAATCTTAATTGGGTGATTCCCTGGTTCTTTATTTAAAAATGAGCAGGCAAAAAGATGCAATACAAATAGTGTGAAAAGGCTGGACTTTATATTTTATGTGCACCCATATGGCATGCAGGATTGCTGATTCCAATAATACCAATTCTGAAATAAAAAAACCTCCATAACTTTGTCAACAGTCAAACAGGAACTGCTGAAGGAAAGTTGTTTATTATCCTGGAAATTTCCCCACTGCTCAAAGTGGCACATCCATCTCCTGCATCCCAGTTTCAGCCAGCTACTGTTAGTGGTGTTCCCTGCATCCCAGCGCGTCTCTGTGGAGAAGAGGAACAGGACAAGTGTGGGGGTGGGTGCCACTTTTCCATTGTGTTAAATTAGTTCAGCACACTATAGACATGATTAGCTACGATGCCTCAGCCTTGTTTACAAGCAAGTTCTTTCAAGGCTTTATTTTACCATTTTGTAAAATGGTGAGCAATATTGAATTTTCCTAAGCATTTCCATTTTCATAATGGCATCATAGTTGAGCAGTCTCCAAATTAGTAACAGTTATGTCACAACTACTCTACTGAGAAAGTGTGTTTACTTTTCATTAAAAAATGAAGAACCAAGTCATGGATAAATCGTGCATCTGCACCAACAGAAGTAATCTGCAGATCCATGGCTAGCACCTAGACTCCCTAAATCCAAGGTTAATCTATTATCTACACAACTCACAGCCCATTACAGTAACGACAGCTACAAAATGGTGGTTTGCATTAATATTTCAACATTTCTGGTTGTGAGTAGGACAGCAGAAACAATGCATACAGTACAGAGTAAGGCACCCATGATATGAAGTTGACTGTGACTACACTTAGGGGCTGCTACAATTCAGGCCAACTGGAGGCATTAAAACTGCACCAGTGCCTTACAATGGAGGGTCCATGAGTCTGCTTGCTGCAAAACTTAACTGTGAGGGAAGTGATGCAACACTTTCCTGAATATCTCACTCAAACATTCAGAGTGCATAAGGAAAGCCAGAATCCTTTTTGTACATGTGGAAACAGCTTTCAGCAGTGCACTCTTACTCCCAGTCTTAACATTTGCACAGAAGAGGCTAAGCAAAAGGAAAGGAGTCCTCCAAAGCACTCAAGAAATTTCTGGGTCAATGGGAATCACAGCAGCACCCAGTCCTAAGTGTTTCAACTGATGTAAGAACACGAGAAATTAATAAAGCCAAGCCGCAAGAACAAATTTCATCTAATATTGCTTGTAATCAGTATCAAGAAGATGCAGAAAGTCGGCAGACAGAGTTTGGTGAAAGGGCAGGAGGTTAATTTGTCATTTGCATAAGTCATTTAGAAGAAGAAACTATTTAAAATTATGTATCCATGACACATTACACATGAATAGATGAGCAGTAATCTTGAATAATAGTTTGGTGTGTATGTGCAGAGGCAGGGGAAGGCAGCTGCCTTGATAAAAGAGCATAATTTGCAAGCATTAGAGCAGGGGGCTGAAACTGCCCAGGTTACAGACTACAAGATGTGAAGGAAAGCAATTTGAAGATGCTGCTCCATGGCAGTCATTGTGTTTCATCCCTAACTTGACGAGAAAAAAGAAAAAGTAGCCTTCTATGTACATCCTAGAACGTTTCATTGCAGTAGTGGTCCTGATGGGGCCATACTACCACCCAGGACAGCTCATCTTCCTCCAGAATATTTTATGCCATTGTCTTCTAAAACATCTCTGCAGAAACACAGTGTTTCCATCATGAGGAGGTGTAAAAAGAGAGCTGATCTGCCCAATGGTTGAATGTGATGGGAGGGCGGGGGGAGATGGGAGGGGGAGACACACACACTTCATTTTCCCTGAAGAGCAGTGTGAGATTTCCAATCCTCAGCTTTAACACATAAAATATTAAGAACCAATTTTCAGCTGCACCTCTGTCACTTCCATTATCATTCTACACGTCCAGAGGTGATAATGGACTCAGTAAATTGCAGCCTCTTTCCATCCCAGACCACAAGGGCTTTCACCTGGGGACAAGTCTGCACAAGGGGTGGCCCAGATATATGCTAATGGCATCCAACAGCAAGGCGCTGGGGAAGACAACAGGATGTGTTCAGAAAAACAAGGTGCCCTATAACAAAGGCAGGAAAACAAATGCCCAGGAACAAAGGAAAATCAAAAAGGAGTGAGCTTGTTCCCCAAAGTTACACACATATTGCTATCCTCACAGACTTTGGCTGCAAATGAACTGGGCAGTGAAACTTCTTTGCATTCAGACACATCCTATCTGAGCTGCTCACTGCCATGCTTCAGCCACAGTGCCAAACAGTACTGAGAGCAATGATTTTTTAATTACGTTGTGACAGCAATATGGACCGTGGCATGGCTGATGACAGAGCTGCAACTGGTATTCAGCACGTCCACTGAGCTCACAGGCATGTTTCAGAGCCAGGCAAACAAAAGCCACTCACAACAAAATACTGCTGCTGCCAGCTGCAGCCTTTGTATGCTCCCAGCTCTGCTTCAGAGCCTGGGACATTGCACTTCTGGTAACACACACTGAATTGCACAGGGAATCACCCAAAAAGTTTGTGATTTTTAAATAATGACAGTGTAAAAGAGCCTCCATGGATCATCGGCATAAAAGGTATCACTTTCTTTCCCATGGATGGAACGAACCCAAATCTCAAATCCAGCAAGCAGATGGAAAATGTCCAGTTGGTATTAACAAAATTGGGATCACGCCCAAAACACTGCAGGGCTCTCCTGTTTTAACAAGCAGCCTTCAAGGAATAAACTGCAAAAATTGAGAGCCAGACCACAAGGATGTTGGTCAGTACTGGGAAACCCTGAGTGGTTACCTTCCTCAGGGCTGAACAACCCAGTCTGCTTGGGTCGTGGGGAGAGCATCCCTCCTGCTCAGGTGCCATGAGCATTGCATTTTATTTCCCTGAGCTGTGACATCTGTTAAAGCCTCCATCCTGCCACACAGTTGAAGAAGGCAAAGTGCACTTTGCTACTACATGCTGTACTTCAGTTGTTACTATTTAATTATGTTTTTCCTCGGCAAAACATTGTTCATGTATAACAGGAAAACAAGGACACCTGGAACACAGCTAGCACACAAACATGTTATTTGGTTCCCCAGTCCCTCAGATGCAAAATCAAGCTTTACAGTTTAAATGACCAAAACAAGGGGAAAAAATATGGACTGCCAAATTCTGAGAGTTCAAGAAGTTGCATTTTGGGCAGACTTGAATGTCACGGCACCACAGCTCACTAATGTCACTTAGTGGATATACAGCCCAGAGCTCTACACAGCCCACTAACAGCAGCAAAGAATTATAATTTACTTGCTTCCAAACTATACTCAGGCATTGCATCCTTTTACACACTTATCAGCATATCAGCACTTAACAATCTTGAAACATTTTTGTCTCTGCTAAGCTATGCATCGCCTTTACCTGAACTTGTATTGCACGTGCTAACAGGTATATCATGCATAGCATGGTATTATTTTAGGAAGTCAAACAGCAACACTTGATCCAAGATGTAAGCTGGCCACAATTAGCTCTCATAAGAATTACAATTTTGAAAGTTCACGAGGTTGGATTACTCCAGCTGCATTTCAACAAGTACTAATTTTGCATGTGCCAGTCTCCTCACAAAAATTTCATTTCTATGAATTTTTAATGATGCAAAGCAATTTTTTCAAGGTCACTGAGAGACCGAGCAGTTATTCATACATTAAATTTGCGCACAGTTTCTTGGCAGCTTTGCAAGAAAGAGAGCAAGGATGGAGTGTGGTGGCTGTTGGGGGAGGAAAGAACGACGGGGTAAAAGAGCAGAAAGAAAGTTAAAGAAAAATCAGGCAAAAAACTTGATGGAGAACTAACTTCGAAAACAAACTCCTGCGGCTTATTCTGGTCCTAAAAGGGGAAAGCAGTGAAACTTGTGCTTTGGGCACATATGTGAACATTTAAATCCCCTTCTTAGCATTTTATTTTGTAAATAAAAAGGAGAGTGGGGAGTCATTAGACATTTCATTTTATTTTGGCTTTTTAAAAAGTCCATTTATGTCACAGCAGATTTTCCAGTAACCTAAATGTGACAGTATTGAAATAGCTCCTTTACCTCATTACTAGTTCTGTGAAAAAGCTGGCATGACACTGATGGAAATTAACAATTCAAATGGTTCTGGCAGCCACGAGAGCACTCGCTTCCAAATATTTCACCTCCTAACATCACCAAAATCTTACGGGAGCTTAGTGCCTGACAGCCATGTAGCACCACCACCCTGTAAGCTGCTTGGGACAGACAGCTCAGAGTGTTTTTTTTTAATATTCATCAACTATTTCATTTTCTAGACTTCAGGCTGCAATCATTTAACAGAGCAAGCAATTCCCAGGCAGAGCAGGTAGATGCCCTACCTTGCTGCTGCAGCGTGTGCTGGGGTGGCCCACACTACAACATACATGTACAAAATAAATGTAGGAACATCGCAGGGGGCGCTTGGTACCGGGGAGATAATGCAGCCAGCCTGAGGTCCTGGTTCACCTCAACAAAGTCACCTGTGTCCCCAAGCCTACGTGGTCAGGGCTGGGCAGCGGCAGCCGGCGCTGTGCAAGAATGCATGTTGTTTCCCCAGCTGGCTTATGTGTTTTCCGGCAGGGGCTGAACAACCCGTGCTGCCTGCTAAATCTGATCAGCCGGACAGCTTTCCCTGTCGAGGAAGGGCTGCTGCGATAAGTGCCGTCCTCATCACCCCTGTCACTCCTCATTCGGGTGAGCAGAGGAGACGCCCCGCCGGCGGCAGCGGCGCAGGCAGCGGGAGAGCTCCAGGAAAACCGCCTGGAGGAATCTTTGGCCTGCGCACACATTTCCGATTCACCTGCATTTAATGCCATTAATATTTCAGCAGCTGCAGTGCCAGGGTCAAACTGAAATTTTGCACTCTCTGTTTCACTCGGAAATGTCAGTCTCAGACCTTCTGATGGATTTTTTTTTTTTTTTTAACACTGGTGAATGAAGAATAAAAACAATAAAAGCAAGTAGCAAAAAAGTGTACAAAAAGGTCAGAATTCACATTTCCACAGCCTGTAATTTAAATATAGCTTTGTACAGAACTTGACCTTGCCATCTGCCTAAGACTTAAGGTAACATGGAATATGAAGGGTCCACCAGCACCACTGTATTCTCTCTTCTCCAGCAAAATCCATGGCAGCACAGGGAGTGAGCACACAAACTGCTCTCTACCCAGTGTGTAAATCCACCGCCTAAGAGGAACCTCCCCATCCTCCGCAGTCTTGCTGTAGGCCTGAGACCACCAGAGCCACATCTCTGGTGTGCTACTGATCCTAAGAAACACTGGAGGTGAGAGGTTCTGGACATTTCCCGAGGTGCAGGGACAGTGTAGTATAGGAACATGAAGAGCAGAAGCTAGAACACCTCTCCTCTACTTACATGACCCTGAGTCACATGAGAGCATCTGCAGACCATCTCTGTGACCATTTGGAAGCATGCAAGCACTCCATGGAGAACATTGTAGGAACAGCTGGAATATGGGCTTGATCCTGAAACCTGAATAAATGTCAGCTTTCATTCAGATAACACATCACATTGTCACCATTTAAGTTCCTGTACCCTGCACCTTACCCTGCAAGCTGTCCCTGATCAGTGCAGGACCAGAGTCCTCATTCATACAAGAAACTGCAAGGTGGGAAAACAATTCAGTGTCTGTTTTTGTTCACCTCTGCTGAATGCCATCAGACACACTGCAGAAAGCTGTCAACAAACATGCGAGTTGTATCTCCACATGTCTATTCATATGACTAGAATGTATACGCTTAAGCATACAGAAACTGATCATCATATATATATACACACACACATAAATATATATAGCCACACTGTAGATTCACCTTCCATTTCTTTATGAGAGATAAATTTTAAACCCTCAGATTTCCCTAGAGTTTTTTCACATATAAGTCATTCATCTGTGAAACGTGATCCTTTTTCGTTAATGTTAATGTCGTTTATTTTGGTGGGAAAAAAAAAAAACAGAAAAAACCAAAGAAAAACTGACACGTAATTTTTCTCTTAAAAACTGAAATTTAAGCAAAAAAAAAAACCCTAAAAGGAGCCTCTCAGGTTCCTGACACCTTTGACACATTGTGAAGACACAATCAATAGAGAAAACCAACCCCAGCAACATGATTTTCACAGTGTTGTGGTTTAACCCCAGCTGGCAACAAAGCCTCACACAGACGCTCGCTCACAGCTCTTCCTTGGTGGGATGGGAGAGAGAACTGGAAGGCTAAAAGTGAGAAAACTCCTGAGCTGAGATAAAGACAGATTAAGAGGTAAAGTGAAAGCCACATGTGCAAGCAAAGCAGAACAAGGAATTAATTCACCACTTCCCACCAGTTACTAGCTACTTTGAAGAAAATTAACTCCCCCCATCCAAACCAGCACACACAGACATGCCTAAGCAAAGATTCACTGGCCATATAGCTTCTCTCATCAACTGTGCATTGAAGTGCCTCCTTGCCTTCAGCCAGGAAATACTCCACAGAAAAATGCCATACTACCTTCAGCTGTGTGCAAGACTCGTGGTTTCAAAGGAATGCACGGGTTGGAAAGCTCTGCTCCAAAGGTATGGCCCTTTCTAAACACCCATCCTTGAAGCTGGGCCACCTTGAAGTGAGGTGCCTCGAACCACAGTGCCCAGCTGCAGGAGGATGGATTCACAGATGCATCTGGTCTCTGCTACCCACATTATTCCCAACAGCACAAACTTCTCTGATCATTAGGAACTCAGGGGAACTTCTGGAGGTGTCAGCAAGTCACAAGAAACCTCAGCAAAAGCAGTTCAAACAAATAAGTGCTTAATGAACTTGGGTGCCCAAAGACGGCTTTGGTTTTCAATATAAATTCAGTTGTTTGATGGTTTTGTTGTTTTGGGTTTTTTTTTAGCAGACTCATCCTCAAAAAGGCAGTCTGAAGCAAAAAACGCCTGCTGCTGCTTTTCATCCACACTTTTTTTTTTTTCTCCAGTCACTTACCAGCTACTCAACAGACCTGACAATCCTCTATCACTTTCTCTCCTTCAGCCTATGGGACCAAATTCACCACTGCCTGACCAACACTTAGAAATGAGCTTTTCATTTATGGTCTGTAGCAGTTACTGAGCTGTTAAGTGTTTAAATACCTCCCTCCCTTTCTTCCTCTCTCCTGCAGATAAAAAACCTAGACAAAGGAGTGCCAAAATGGACCTCTAATTTCTCTGAAGACTGATGAGTCATAGTGGATAGGTCAGATATAAATTTAACAAGATTCCCAGGAGCACCCTTATGTTCCCTCTAGTACTAGGTACACCAGAAGTACTATTAAAAATTAAAACATTAGCTGTTAGTTTTAATGAAAGAAAATTAAATGAATAAATATTAATAATTATATTCCCAAAATAGTCCTGTGAGCTAAAAAATTAAATTTTAAGTATTTTATGTAAAGAATAAATACTATAAAATTCTAGTTGAGTAGGAGAGGTTTGCTTTTCATGGCAAACCATGAGCAAGATAGAACTGAAGACATGTGTCTCTCCATCCAATGTCAGGGCACTGAAACAGACACTCCAGTGTTATTTTCCCATTTCGAAAAGTGGAAAATTACCCTTTTTTTTGCAGTGGAAAACACACTAACAAAAAAAGGCAATATAAGGATCTGATGATCAATCTCAAAACTGTTTCTCTCCCTCAAGATCCATCTTTATTTGAAACTTGACCTAACCTGGGTCTCCAGTATCAGCAAAACTGTGGTGCAAGTCACGTATGTCATAAACCACAAGTGCAAAGCTTTTCTGCCAGCTGACCCTGGGAAATGCCACAGCAAATCTGATCAGAGAAGATTTTAGCCACTGAAGTGAAAATGCTACCTTGTAAACCACCAACAACAAATCACTCAGAGGAGGGTAACTTCTGATTCTCTTTCCCTTTTGGTTGCCCTGTCAGGATGGGGGGGAACAGCTGCCTGATGGGGAATTCATTCATTTTTATTTTCTCAGCTGATTCCCCATCAATTACTTAATGAATTTTATGATATATACTACACAGCTGAGAAATAAACTTTCCATCAAATGAATGAGGAATACAGTCATGAGGGTAAAAATGCTGGATATAAGAGTTCATATAAACAGCAGAAGCATGTGAAGATTATCAACACCAGAAGGATTTTCTCACCATCTAACTTGTTTTTCAAGGTTTAAAATGTGCTGGGCTTTGTTTTCCTTCTTGATGAAGGCAGGATAGGCAGCTTCCCACTTGTCTGTGGTCATTTCCTACACAATTTTACTGTCAGAACATCCTGTCTGAACTTCAAATGCTTATGCAGAAATCCAGTAATCGTCAGTGATAATTCATTATCTGTCTAATGCAAAGAGATAGGTTAGATTAAATTCACATCTAATATCCCTTTAAAAATTGAACTGCAATCATTTCGTGTCTTCCTGTGGGTACTCAGTTCTGAAGCAATGATAAACTATCTACAGAAGAACTTTTCCAAACTAACTTTCTGTAAGGCAAATTATGGCTCCACATTTTTTTTTTCCTCCCCTTATTATACCAGTCCTCATCTTGCAAGCCAGTAAATGGAGATGCCCTGTCCTGTTTTTGCAGAGCTTTTCAGAGCTCAGCATGAGGGCAGGGCTCTGTCAGCCTGCAGACATCCATTTGCAAGATCTCGCACTTAAGAAATAACACATTTTCCCTCCCTCATTTGCATAACCACTTGCCACATTTTATTTTGACGCACAGTCCACAGTTTCAAAGCTAAGGGAGATAGAGCTCTGTTTAGGACAAAATTCATGCCAGTGCCATACCATTTACATTTTTAGCTTCCCATTGTGCTGGGAAGGGCAGACTGAGCAGCTGCAGAGATGAAGTCTGGTTCAGCCCCATGTGCTTGGAAGAGTGTTTTGCTGCAGCCACCTGGCAGGTAGCACCTACGAGAGAGTTTAAGCACCTCTGCCCTAGGAGGGAGTTTAAGCCGTTGTGTGAAAAATGAGCAAAACGCAAAGATCTCAAAGTACAGCTGCATCAGGACTATAGGTAGCTGCCATCTGCATCCAGCTCATTTGAGTACAAAGAAACCCTCCTCCATTGCACAGATGGGGCAAAAAGATACAAGGGAAACAGGTGCAGGATTGGCTTTCTATTCAAGCATTTTCACCCATGTTTGTTTTTGAGTCATTCAGCTTCATTTTAAAGTATCTGAGCCTTTTTCTTTCAGGAGTCACCTACAAAGAGAGCCCTTGGGGGCCTGAGCAGGGCTTTCATGAAGGTGATACCCTTCTGGAACACAAGTGACACAAGTGCTCATGCACTGGCTTGCCCTTCCCCACACCCCTGCAGACAGCCGCAGGGAAGAATGTGCCACCACAAGAACTCTGTTTGTTCATCAACAAGCTTCTCTCGGTATTATTATTTTCTTGCCTGATTCTTTCCTGAGCTGCAACTTCAAGTTCAAAATAAAATGTTAATGAATCTGTCTGGTTTTTCCACTTCATGACGTAAAATATTCTAATTTCTCACACATTCTAAAAGAAAACCTGATTTCTGCCTTCTTTTTGTTGTTCAAAAGGCTGAGGCCTTTAATTGTAACCCATCATGTTTTGGGGTTCTTTAATTAAAATTGTTTTCCTAAAGGATCACGTTTGCAAGAAGGCATGGAGCAGTGAATAGCAGCAGCCACCAGTGTGGTAATGCCCTGTTTGGTTCACCTTCTTTACATTACAATGGGCATATTTTACTTAGACATTGTTACAAGCTCCACTTGAAGAAACTGGTACCAAATGTTGGCAAGCACTGGAAATAACAGGACTAAATACTTCTTTCTGCAGGCAACGACTCTAAATACATGATGGCATTAGGACATCGAGAGTGAAATCCTGACAGAGCCAAGGCTAAAGGAAGCTTTGTCTTTTGGGGGCTATGCCCACACCTAAGAGCATTCAAAGGGATGTGTCTGGTCCCCAGCAGGACTCCCACAAATGGGTCTGAGGGAGTTATGGAAAATGGGGGCTAAATTAAAGTTGTCAAGCAGTAAGCAAATGCCTCGTACACATCAGCCAGGTGCACACACACAGCTGTAGAGTTTTGGCTTCTTAGAGATTATTGGCATTGCAGGGGTTAATAATTGCCCTTGAACCCCTGGGAAGTGGACTTGAAAAGTTCCAGGGTTCAAGTGCGATGCCATAAACAAGGTGCTAAATAATAAAAGAGCAGTCTTGTACAGGGCTCCCCCCGGCAGGGAGTGAGCCCGCCAGAAGCTCCGCCTGGGCTGATGGGCCAGACTGCGACGCCGGCAGCATAATTTCTACAGGGTGTCAGAAGATGCATTACTACTAAGTGGCACCACTCTGAATGAAATCTGTATGGGTCAACTGCAGGTTAAGCTAACAAAACAATTAAAAATTTAAAATCTAACAATCACAGAGCCCCCCAAGCACTCAAGGAGCAGCAATGGGTGGTTTCTCATGTGGACAAAGAAACGAGTCCCCCACCTCGGTTTTAGTTTTCCAAGCGATAGCGAGATGTTTGCCCTGAGTGGGTTTCACCAGCTTATTGCCTTGAAAACGTTTTCAGGATCTTCCCTTTGTTAGTGAGAAGGACATCAACAGATAGTGTTTGAAAACATGGCCCACATATAAGTGCTCGCTGTGAACCTGGCTAAAGTCTAGGGAAGGCAAGACCCCAGTAGAAAGACTCTCACTTTCTCTGCTACTATTTGTATTTAGAAAGCACATGGAGGACTTGGCACAATTTGTTGATGATGGTTAGTCTACAGCCATGCTGTATGTTTGTGATCAAATGGTGATCTCGCAGGCAGCTTTAGGAAATGGAAAATTTCATGGGATACATGGGAGACACATTTTTGTGAGAAGGCCATGGGCAGCTGGACATCTCACAACCTCCCTAAACAAAGATTTTGCTGTGAGCAACAAGAACAGGGGAAGTGTCGACAAGCCATGGGGAGATGTTTGTTTCCAAAGAAGACATGCTTGAGGGGTAGATGGTGCTTCTAGGTGAGGTGTGGCTTAGCCTAGGGCATGAAGAACTACAGAAGTCCAAGACCCCAGTTAGGGCAATGGAAGAGCAAACAGCACATCAGGTTCACATTCTGGCAAAATGTCCTCTTTCCTCTTGAACACCCTCCCTAAGCCGTATTTCAACTTTCACGTGAGCACAGCCATACTATTTTCTTCATTACATCACAGAATGAAATAATTGTGAGGCTGGGGGACATGCTAGTCTCGTGTTCAGTAGGGCAGTCTCTTCCAAATCAACACAAAATAAGGCAACTATGAAATATATTTCATCTCACAGCAAGTTTCAAAGTATTTCTGTGCAATCTCAAAGTGTGTTTTGTCTGACGTTTACATATATCACTGCATACAGGCTCATTGGCAATGAATTTTTTCTGCATTTTGACTTTGAACCTTGCACTTTCCCTCTTAAAGCCCAAAGGAATTTTACCTATATGGATCTTGCTAATGGGTTTTACAAATAATTGTAGTGTTCCTAAGACTTCTGCATATTTTTTTAAATATTTATATTTGTAACGAAAAGCAATTCTGAGTCAAAGATTAAGCTAAACATACATATATGTATGTAGTCTAATGAAAAGGCTTCAACCAACACTTAAAAATATGTATTTACTTAAATGAAGTTAAAATGGGAATAAATTATTTCATGAGCTCACTCCTTAACTTTAGGAGCTACTGAATATTTTTAGATTTATTTTTGTAACACTGGCTTTATTTAAAAAGCAGATAAAATGAAATAAACATCAGAGCAGAGGAATGGAAATCCAAGCAGCAAAGTACTGTGCTGGTCCACAAGGATGTTTCCTTTGTGGATGCAAACCAGGAATGGTGACCCCTCAGAAACAGAAAAGCCTGAATCTGTTTAGATTTATATCAGAATTAGTCATTAAAGTAGAAATAGGAGAAGGTCCCTGCCTTATACCCATTTGAGTGAAATGCAGAAAACTAAACGTATTTGTTGAAGTTTGTAACTTTTTCCAAATTGAGTAATATACAAAATAATAAATAGTGCTGAAATGTGACCCAGTTTTGCCTTAAAAAAAAAGCAAAATTAGTAGCATTGCCTTCTCTTTATGAAACCTATTACAACACATATTTTCTTCATCAAAATAACAATTAAACTAACAGATTACACCACCAGCTCATGTTCTACTTAACCATTACTTAAACGTCAAAGCTATTTTTCCTTCATTTTTCTGTGCTGCCCGTCCTGCTTCCATTGGGTGACATGAAGGGAATTGCTCTTTAGTGAGTGGAATTATACAATGTCCAGACAGTGTTTTCAGCTAACAAAAACACATGTACACACAGAAGAATTAAAAATATCCACTGTACAAGGCTTTCCCAGGGCTGACAGCAAATACTATTTTGATTTTATAAATTTGGGCAAACTCTGAATTTTGCAATCCCCTGTAAACCTGGATTTTTTAAAAAATTAAAATCATTCCAGCATCTATCTATTCATCCATCAACCCATCCAACCATCTATCCATGCCTAGCCCCCCCCGCACTCCCCCTTTCCTTTTCATAAACAGCTCTGCTAATTAACTCCCACATCGCAGCAATCTTTCCATTACAGGAAAAGGAGAGAGAGATTGAATTTATCTATACATGATGAACAAATGCCCTGGAGAAGCTCTTGTAATCTAACGTGTCAATGTAGATGAACTCCTCGGGATTTCTTTTCTTTGTTTTACCATCCAATAACAGCAAAAATAACACACAGAAGAATCCCAGTACTTAGGCTACACAGCTAATCAACGACTGGAAAGACATTCAAGGTTGCATTTATCCTTTTTGAACAATAAAATTCAGGGGTGACTGCTCCTGGATTTGAGGTCAAATTACTATAACAATTAGGCTCATCAGAGCATTTTTATTATTAAGGAATGACGACAGAAAACTGATCTCTATCTGATTAAAGAAAATAAAGGACTAATTGAGAAGAACAGCGAGTCCATTATTTTTCAAATCCCTGGAAAAGGGCTAAACTTCACAAATGGAAACAGCACTATACAAGAGAAATGAGTAAGAAAGTGCATCTTCCTACAGAGATGTGGGACAAGCCATGTCCCAGCACACGCGCGGCACAGCACTGGCATGCGCCTCCGCACCCCGATCCGGGACACGCGCCTGTCACCACGGCTCTCAGAAGTCATTTATTACCCTGACACCTCTCATTTAGGATCAGCTCTGTGCTCATTGTCACAGGGACTCGTTAATGTCACAGTCTTCACTTACACCTCTCTCTGTTTTCTTTCCCAGTTCTGTTTGGGTGCAGGCTCTCAGCGCGCAGTTACGCGGTAAAACTTGCTGGAGCGGTGGGCATTTGTCAAAACAGGAAATAAAACCCCCATTCGGTGGTGTTTTGAAAACATTTCCAACTCTGTGGTGCATCAAAAGCTGATTAGCTTGGTGTGTCACACTCATCTGTCTTTTGTGAACCACAGTGCAAAAATGCTAAGAATTTTTTTGCCTTTTTACGTAGAAAGATATACCAATGTTTTAAGACTACATAAAAAATAAAATTAAAAGGAAAAAACCAAAACAAAAACAAACAAAACCAAACAAACAAACAAAGCCAACCAAAAAAAACCAAACAGAAAACAAATTATTCAAACCTCAAACTTTGATGCGAAACCAAACAAAAAGAAATCAAATCAGGAGAGATACAGAACAATCACAGTTGCCTTCTCTTCCCTCATCTTTCCATATTTTCAGTAAGCAAGAATCCATTCTTTTTATATATCTGTATCTCCTTGCACTCTTGAACAGGTCATAGAAAACACCATTTCAGCTCCAAAATCCACACAAATGAAGACTGGGGCTTTACTTGTAAACGTCATTAAAAATTGTTTGCAATGAATATTGTTTATAAAAATATCATGGCATGCAAACAAACAAGCAAAAAAAAAACCAAAAAGAGTTATTTAACCCTAAACAAACTAACAATGATAGTTTCACTTACAGAAAGAAAATAAGACCTATTCATTTGCAGTGGAGGAGGAAATATGTTGTAGGATGAAAGTAATCTACTTGCATGCAAACAGATACACTTTCCTAATCAATAAGGAAAAAAAGAAAAAAATCAGCTCTGCGTTTCCCAGACCAATCCCCCCCTTTTTAATGCAATATTTCAAAGCTATTTATGCATAATGCAGCTGCCAAAATATTTTATGTAGTTTTAATGCTGATGGGTAAAGCAATCAGAAGCTTTTCACAGGAATTATAAAAACTTCGGATTTCTAAGGACGTTGAACAGACAGCTAACAAACAAATGTTCCCACAGGCAACTTTGTGCCTGCATTTTACCATAATCACAACAGGACACTCCTCTAGTGAAAAAAGCTACCAAGAGTTAGGGATATGCACTTTGTGAGATGCTCGGTTCGTTTTACCCTGTGCAGCACCATTTCACAGGGCACCAGATTAAACCAGAGCACCGCCTGTTCTGAGCAGCATGATGCAAATATAAATTCACCTTTCAATCACTTCTGCGGGTTAATGACACTGAGTAATAGCACATTAGCAAAGTGCCACTCCAGACACCAGTCAGGCATGCCAAACAGATAATCTGACAAACGTTTCGGATTCATTTTCCATGAACAGAAACACTGTTCGGGCTTATTAACTAGCAAATCTGCATACAGTGCAGTGCAGAGCACAGAGGCTCCATTAAAAGTAGCAATCTATCTCATTAATGTAATATATAAGGATATTTGGCTGCTTCTATTGTTGTAAAATTAAAAAAAAAATATGCTTGTGCTCCCTAACGTGGTAGTATATTTGCACTAATTGCTTCATACACTCCAGTCAAGCTTTCAACAGAGAGGAATTCCCACACTGGTTTAGAGAAAAATTATGTTTTCAGTTACTACCATTTTCAAGAGTGCAAATAGTTCAGTTAACCTTCCCAAACTACTCGCTATACTCACTTCATTTCCCCTTTTTCTATTAAATGCTTCCCTTGCAAAAGCAATGTATCTGTATCTGGCTTTCACATCTGTTACTACATCTCTGCTTTTACAGATGTTATTTGAGCATGTGGAGGAGTAGAGTTACAGGGGCTGATTGCTCACTTAGTCCAAAATCAATAGGAGATGAACAGGATTTGTCTTCTTATCTCCATCATATTGATAACCAAATGGGAAAAAGGGCAACTAAAAAAGAACAGTTCCCCAAAATGTTCATTCACAGTTGTAAATAAAATTACTTGAGTGCTTTCAAAGCCATTAAATATCGATCTCACCAGAATGTTAGGAAACAAGAACATTGCTAAAACAATACATTAAAAACAAACTTCCCAGCAGGTTTATCCAAACACAATTCTAACAGCAAGCACATGTACTGAAAACCCAATTAAAAGCCCCATTCCCATGCAGAAACCAGAAACAATGCTGCGATATCCATATGTCAGCTCAGTTCGTAATTTTTTTTAACGGCTGGGATTCGGAAAACTATCTGTAGACATTTCCTATGCTGGCTAAATCTTTGCATAGCTGGTTAGCTTCAGTTCTTTGGATCTGGATGCAGTACCAGTTTTTTAATCTGCTTGGGGGGAGGAGGAGCTGGGGGAGCACGACACGATTTTTGTTTTGCCCAAAGTGTCTTAACACATAATTTCTAGCCACAGAATTCACTTCTTGCAGTGTTCTGCCTCTAGGACCACGAGTCACAGTTTATCACTATTTATAACAAAAGGTAGGTGGAAAATTAGCTTTCTGTCCCTTTGTTGGTCACCCTGTGGCTTTCATCTGAGCTTTTGTTTGAAAACACGGCTGCAGGTGATTACTCCAGTGGGCCACCAGCCTACTGAGCCACGTTTCAATTTTCTTTAATGCTGAATTTGGAGTTTCAAAGCTGCAATTTGCCGTTTTGAATTTCCCCTTCTGTGCTGTGCCTCTGTCTCAGGGTGTCAGAGGATACGGGGGCATGTTCACGCTCTTGGCCTCAGATTAAGGTAGCCCAGGTCTATTTTTCCCTTTTAATCTTTTGTTTCATTTTGCATCCACTTTACAGTGCCCTGCAGAGCAGTGAAAAGGATGTGCTATGGTGGTATGACACTGTCAGGCTTTCTCCAAAGTACTTCAGGCAGGATTTCAGGTTTGTATTGTTGGATAACCAAGTACTTTGCTTTATTGTTCCTTATATTGAACAGCTCACACACTATTTCCTTTAGAAATGCCTCAAGTGCCCATGTTAGTTACAATTCTTAAATAACCTAGTTTTTAATGGCACTGCAGGGTATTTAACAACAAAATACTGCTGCAATTATGGGATGGCAAATAAACATATTATCGATTAGTTCAGAATTTGTGATGAAAATCACAATCAGGAGATTAAATCACCAGCACATTTGTGAAGACCCTGGGAGATTACGGACAGGTCTGTTATTTTTTCAGTCTGCCTCTTCTGTGGAATAAGAATTAAAATACTTCCTTTTCCCCAGACTTTTTGCCTGCTCAGACAAAGCAAGCTCCTTTCTGCTGGAACCGCTACGGTGCGTGCACTCCTGTGCAAGTGCCTTAGGCACTACACTGCTATAGCGCAAATCTGCTGCTATGAAATATTAAATTATAGTAAGAACAAAGGATTTAACTTACTACTGGCTTAGGATTTAGTTCAACATACAGTAGATTCCTTTAATTTGTAGTTCATGGTATTTCACATACTGGTATCTACAGCAAGACAGTCAAACCCTTGATTTTCTTTGAATCATACACATTGTTTTACATACATTACCGTCCACAGAGGCTCAGCAACAGAGAGAGCAATTAAGAAAACAAACAAACTGTAGTAATGAACCATATAAGGAAGAAAAGCAGAAACGTCACCACCAGCCTTCAAACATATGGCTCTCCAAGGCCCTCCTTGTGCCATGCAACTTCCACTGCTCCATCAGGCACAGATGCCTGCTTATTTTGGAGCAGAATTTGCTTAGAAAACCTCTCCTGGTCAGCACGATTTCATACCTCATTAGCATTGTCCTGATGCAAGTAATGGAAATAAAAGTCCTGGAAGCCAGCAATTGTGTACACTTGCAGAAGCTGCTTGCTTATCAGATGCTTAAGGAAGGCAATGAAAACTGCAAAGAGAATAACCCAACAAATGGTAGCTGGGTTAAGGGTAAAGATAACTGTCAGAAGGAGGGTGATTAGAGTACGCACCAGTGGCACTCAGAGCTTAAGAGTGTTGTCTCCATTACCTGGGGATGGGGAAAACAGATCACTGATCGCCTGGATACACTGATAATTTTTGATGTTTTATTACAAACTGCACTGGGGAAGCGATGTGGCTAAAAAAAAATCAACTCTTAATGTCTTCTGAATCTTTGTTTCTCAACTCAGATCATGTCAAGAAGGTTACAGCACCACCCCAGAAACAATGTGGGCACACGCAAGATGGAAAAATCTGGTGAAATGGGTAGTAGGGAGCAAAGGGAGGATAGGGGTCACAGAGAAATCCTGTAAGTCAACTTTGCTGCCAAGGAAGGCCCATTGGTCAGACACAAGTCATTAGTTAGGTTATTTGGTAGCATATCCAGGAAAACACTCAGCAATCTCATTTAAGTTGCTACTATTAGTAATTTTCATACTTCTACATCAGATATCTGCAGTCAAAGAAAATTTTTTTCAAGCAACTTTCTGCAGGTTATCTTCTTTCACATGAAATTGAGCAAATTGGGCATTTAAAAGTAGAGGAGAGTTGTAGTGACAAAGTTCCCATTAAGGGTACTGGATCTGTGAAATTTGGGTCTCTAGCCCACAAGGCAACACTGAGTTGCTATCAAAATCCACAGTGTTTTAAGATACTGTGTCACTCACTCAAGACAGACTGCAAACAATTTTCTATGGTGCATAATGTGAAAACATACAGTGAAAGAATGTGATGAAAATGAATGGGAAAAACAGTCTTTCAGGCTTCCTTTATGCAATCAGCTAAGTACCACTTAAAAACTAGCTAAGCTATCTTTATTGCATTGTAATTAATCTTCGTGTCTGTTGATTACAGCAGAACTTAGTTGGGTTTTTTGAGTTGCCAGCCACAGAGATGTTAAAACAGAAGAAAGAACCAGTGCTGTACCCAGCATCCTGTTTTAGCCATCTTCACTAGCCCTTATCAATAAAAAAAATGTTGGATTTGCAGCTGCTCTTTCTTTCTCCCTTACTGAAACAACTGGAGTTTGTGCAAAACAGTATCTTACTTATTTGGCAAAAATTTGTACAGATTAATCATGACACAAATGGTGTCTTGAATCATGGACAAGGTGGAAACTATTTTGAGAAGGAACGAGCTCGGTTACAGTCTTGAACAAGTCTGTAAATGTATACAGACACAAAAAGGAATATTTTGATCCTGAAGGAGTGAAGGAAAACCAAAATGAAGAAGATGAACAAGTAAACCTGGCTCAAGCACTACTGCCTGAGAAGGATTCCTCCATGCTGCCCTACCACCACACCCTGCTCCTTTGCTTCTCACAACCCCACAAATCTTAGGGCTATTTAACACAAGCAGCAGTATCTTGATTATCTCTGAATTTCACTGTGTAGGAGAACAGAGGCTGATCTTGCAACCAAACCACAAACACCCAATACCACCACAAAAATCCAGCAAGATGACATTGTTATGCAAAGCACTTGTACCAAAACTGCCTTCCACACACCCTACTGGACATTGGGGCTGGCTGTGCTCCCCTGCTGTGCCCCGCACAAGAACAGCCCATCTTCAGGTGATCCCAGCAAGCCTCCCAGGGCAGCTGCACAGCTCAGGCATTCCCACAGCCAACTGCTGCCAGCCCACTGCAAGCAACACTCTTCCATTGTCTCTCCTTCAGGATTCCTCACCAGAAAGCAAGAGTCCAGCTCTCTCTCTGATATACCAGATCATCCCCTATCAAGCAAGTCTGGCTCCATCAAGCATAAGAAGTCATCAGTCTTACAGCAAACACATAACTCACCCCCACCATTTCCTCTCTTATTTGGCAGCT
This sequence comes from Pachycephala philippinensis, assembly GCA_013397055.1. Classification (NCBI taxonomy): domain Eukaryota; kingdom Metazoa; phylum Chordata; class Aves; order Passeriformes; genus Pachycephala; species Pachycephala philippinensis. The sequence continues at coordinate 1,121,050 of VWZT01002923.1, forward strand.
GACCTCCCACAGAGGTGTCTGAAAGGGGCATTAATGTTTTTTGTCAGCCCATTTTGTTTAGCAGCTATCAAAATCAAATCAATGCCTCCTTCATTGTCTTGGCTTTTTCCTTTGCAGTTTTTTTTTCTGTGCTTCATCTCATAATCGCTGTGGGCTTTGGGCCCTGATTTATCACCAGGTTCATAAGGCTGTTGCTTCATGGGAGCAATAACCAAAAGTGTAATTCCAGCAAGTTTGCTTTTCAGCGTGTTCTTGCTGAAGGCAACAGCTATATCCGTGCTACTCTTGAACATAACTCAGACCCCAGTGTTCCCAGAAGAAAGAAACAGAAGAAAGACTTCAGAAAAAAAAGTCTTTTGCCCTTCCCTAATTTACCCTTCCTTTTTTGTCCCTGTACCTCCCAGCTCCTGCTGCAACTGGAGCCCAGCAGCCAGCTGCAGGGACTCTGCAAGCAGCTGCAATGTTGTCAGCTGCTGAGGAGGGACTTGATTCCCTGGGTCCTCACACAAGAGAAGGGCAGAGCAAGGTGGTGAGGGCAAGCTCTCCTGAGACAATGCAGAGGGCTGGTCCCTCCCTGACCCAGGCTGGGAATGCTCCCCCATCCCAGCTACATCCTCTGGTTTGGCATCTGGGTGACCCAGGAAATGCTAAGAGTAAGTGTGGCAGAAGCATATTGGCAGGAAAAAAGAAAAGGGAAAAAAGGTCATATAATAAATTGATTCAAGAAAATCATATTTTATGTTCACCAAAGACAAAGCTGATGAAATAACCAATATTGAATTACTCACTGAGCTCTCATCCTACAGCTCTAATACAAGTTCTGTCCTGCTGGAGCATACAGAACACAGTCCTTCATTCTCAGAGGTACTAAAAATCTTTACTTCCGTATAGGTGGTTATAGATCTTGTTTACACATAAAATTTCATGCTTTTATAAAAGTAAATTCCAAAGCAAATGTAACTCTTCAGAGCCATTATTACCCAGGGGTTTATTGCCAGGCTTGTTAATTCTCTCAGCAAGCATCAGGTCCAGCAACTCTGCCTCAGTCTTGACACTTCTTCAGAGACTGGTGAGATTTATTTCAGTTCCTGACACTCGAGCAAAGTACACTTTCCTTCAGTTTCTGTACACATTTTACTATGCAGCAAACTTGCTCCTCTGTTCTTTCGTGTACCTTCTCTCCCCTGTTTGCACCTCACACACCTGTCTGACTTGCAACCAGCAAGGGTTTTTTATTAACAAGTGTCTTCAGGGTGACGCTTGCTTTTTTCTACCTCATGACTGCAAGTGCAATTAAGCCCCGATCCTTACATGTGGCCTCTTAAGAACCACAGTAATGGAAAGAATAAATCATTATGAATAATGCTGTCACAGGGAAACTCATATTCTCTTCCCTTTTACCCCAAGGCCCCCAGCAGGGTGTGTGAGTGAGGGAAGTTTTCTTTGATGCTGGAACCTGTGTGGCAGCACCATTTTGACATTCTTTCTGCAGAATGTGGGAAATAACAAACCTGACAGAGAAACTGCACCACAGCATGCCAGTGTGGATGCTACCTCTTACACTGGGTCCTTTGGATACCTCTACAATTTAGGAATGAAAAATACCAAGTATTTCTTTCAGGTGATGCAACAATTGCACTGGGACACTGCAGGAAGACAGAGACATCGAAACATTTTAAGGCTTAAAAGAATCCTGAGTTTCCTTTTTAAAGCTTAAGAAACAGTGCAACACTTCCTTTTTTCTTTTTTTTTCCTTTTCTTCTTTTTGACAAACCAGATACTTTAAATACAGTCCTGCATGGGCAAATTTCTGCACAAACAACTATGGAAGAAACATAGCAGTAGGTAAACAAGATCAATCCACCCCCAGGCTGTTTCTCTGCAATGAAGTTCTGTTTCAAATGAATCCAGTCATCCCAAAACAGTTTGGAATATCTGACATTTGTAATTCTGCCCCTTCAACTGTGCAACATTTATATTCCACTTATATTCAGTACTATCCTATTACTGAAGTATTTCTGGTGAAAGTTCTTATGGAAAGAAGCTAAAATTCATTAAGTCACTGCCACTAGCCCACATTAGGGAAAGCCAGATCTCTTCAGGGAAAAAGAATTTTCCCAAGAGAGAAGATATAAAAAATTATCTTTCCAATCTATATATATGGAGCACATAAATGTATACATATGAAGACAAGAGAGGCAGGGGGAATGTAAATCAGAAAATATTAATTTCAGTGAATGTAGCAACAATAAGAGGAAGACTTTTATCCTAAAGCACTTCATTGGGTAATACACAGTATTCATCTATTAAAGAGGCTCAGGAGGGTTTAACCAGACCAGACGGCCTCAAACGAGTATTAGTACATTTCTTAACATCATCAGTCGCTTAATGTTGCATCGCCAGCATCATGTTTGTTTTGCATATCAGGGCTTTTCCTCAGAGTGCGGAGTCGCAGCAGATTTTTGAGATCATAGGAGGGCACGTGAGCAAATGAGCCGGGCAGATGAGCCAGCCTTCTGGTGGCTCCTGTACCTCTTACACACGTCTGTTTTCCACCCACTGCTTGAAGAACAGCACAGTGCTTAGCAAGGAGCAGCAATTAGTATGGGGTTATCAAAGAACTCAAACCAGAAAGTTTTACCTTCTGGACCACATAATTTATCAAGAAAAGTGAAGCTGAATCTTGCTTTCATGGATATCTGTGTTTCCCCAGTGACTTCTAGTTTGATTTACCGAACCTTTCCTGTTCCCTCAGTACATGCACTGCATAAGAGGAAACAGAAATGATACTTTGGAGTGAATAATTGGGGTTGAAGGGAATAAGAAGTGTAAAGGGACATCACCAAGACCAAGGCTAAACCTTTGACAAGAACTCTGCTGTAAAGAGGCAGGCAGAGGCCAGCCAAGGGCTCTACCATCTTTGTGTCATCCTAGACTTCTTACCTGTTTTGTTTAAATTGTTCTAGGACGATTGCAGCTTAAGGAAATTTTAAGCAATCTGGTTTACACTGCATGAGATCTGCTGTTAAGTCAAAATTCCCTAAGACACGTATTCAGGACACTCTCAGAGAGACAGGGCCTTTCTCCATGCAACGGGACAGAAAATATTCTTGGTTTTACCCTTTTACCAAGATCAAGATCCAGAAGCCAACTGCCCAGTGCTGCCAACCCCACAACTACAGCAACCCTCCAGTTTGCTTCCTCCTCTCCCGTCAGAGCTCTGCGCACAGTGAGACTGCCCAAGCCCTGTACAGCATGTGGGATGGGACATACAGTGATCCCAAACTAATTAGTCAGAGAAACATCTTTATTTGTGCAATCACTAAATCCCTTACAAAAATTTAGGTTTCACATGCCTTTGGGAACTGAAGTTTTAATTGTGTCTAAAAGTCCAACTCCTACAAATGTGCTGGTGTGTTGAACAGACCGTGACTTGACTGGAGACTTAAATCACATGGAGGCTTAGATGATGTATTGAAATGTATTCCCCATGCATTTATCTCAGCTTGGATAATGAAACTAAGCTGTTTAGCTTCATTACCCATGAAATACCCTTAAGAAACAATCGTGCCATATTACAGGAAGCAGAGTTGACTTTCCTTTTCACACTCTTTATCTGCTCCTGCCTGTCTTCTTCTCTGTGCCTATACTGATCTGGGGAGCTCTGCAGTGAAGGAATCATGCCATCCTGGCATCTCTGGGTAGATCCCACAGCATGTTGAATATTCTAGTATAAACAGCAAATGATAGTAATTCACCAGTAACAAGTTTTACTTTTCAATTCCATGCTGCAGCACATGGAAATACTTCTTGCCCTGCCACTTTCTTTAAAAATTAAAACTAAAAAACCTTTGTAAAATACAGGCAAACAAAACCCCAAGAATATTTATCTCTCTTAAAACTAAAATGCTGGGAGCACATCTTTAGGCTACACAAAGTGTGGTTTATTTCAGGAGTAACCTGTGACCACCAGTGAGATAAAGGCACTTATACCACAATAGTTCTGAGCCCACAGGAACAAAACCCTGACTTCTTTGCACTGCTGGTTACAGAGTCTTTACTTCTCTTATGATCTACTGTTCTCTTATGATCAACCTAAGCAGAAGTCTCCCAAAGATTGCAAAAGAAGCATTAAACTCCCCACAAGATATCTTAAAATGGCCAGAGATACTATCAACTTGCTTTCTTTTCTTCTTAGCTCAGCACATAACTTCAGTTATATGAAAGTAATTTAAAACAGATAAAATCCCATAAGGAATTTACTGATATTTTCTTTAGGTGATTCATATAACAGGTTTTACTTTTTACTGATACAGTGCATCAGCCTTGCAGCTGCAACCAAACAAAAATGAGGGATCAACTAGTGGACAGAAAAAAGTAAACCAGAAATGAGCACTTGACATTCTCCACTGCTGTCATGCCTAATGCAGAATGAACAAACTTGAGCATCTTAACCACTGGGGAGCTGAGGGAATGTAAGGCTTCGGGGTCTGCTCAGCACTTTGTGAGATCGGGCCCTTTCTGGTTTTCTCTCAACATTCATTTCACAGGCAGATAATGGAAGGCTTCCACCTTGGATGGAGGAAGATGTGAATGAGTCACAGAGCACCCAAGGGATGAGGTCGCCCAACACATCACCTCTGAGCTGCAGATCAGTGCAGCAGGCAGAGAAGTAATATTATCATATAAACCCAGCGGCTGTGATTCATCTCAATCCTAAAGCAAGCTTGTCAGCTCCTAAATGCGAAACTCCCTTGTCATTACTTTTGTTTAAGTCATGTAGAACACGTTACTTCATAGCACATTTGTTTAGGGAAGGAATAAATGTGATGTCCATTGTTTAAAATGCAATGGAAGCCAAAATACAAGCAGCAATATTAACATCTACTAGCTGAATGACTTGAGAAAAATTATTTACTAGATACAAAGAGTTAAGGTGAAAAGACTTTCTGCCGGCCTGAAAACAACACCTAATAGCTAATCCTTTTACAATAAATCATGAACAAGATAGACTGGATGTGTCTTCTTGTCCATGGATTGCATTGAAGATGTAAGTAGCTATTGATGTTATGTAGTAAGAACAAAGCCAGATTAAAAAAAACCAACAAAAAAAAAGCCCCAGAGTCTTATATGCTGTCAAGTGATAAATGACTGGCAAGAAGGAAAACTTGCAGGGGGGAGAATTGGTAATTTTATACTTTCAGCTCATTTCTGCCATCTACAAAAAATACTCAACATTTTAAAAAGGTAAGATTCTCAAAAACCTTCTGCATGTATTTTTGTGAATTTAACTCAAAAGCATGAGTTTTTAAGACAGAAAGCAATATTATCCTTTTTCCAGCCTACAGCAGGAAAGCTGATGACTGCTGACACAAATCATCACACATAAAATTGTGACGTCACTATTTCTTTCTGTAGATATAACAAATACAAAGGTTATCTGATATGCAGTCTAATTTGAGCTGGAATTTAGAGATGAGTGAATTATAATAAAAATTCCACAGTAATCAAGTAATGACATATGCAATTACCTCAAGGCACTAGGTGATAGCATTAACATAAGGGGACAAATTTGGTGACCCCTGAGATATAGACATAGCTCTCATGTCTGGTGCTAAGTAACTGGGCTTCTCAGGGCATCTGAAGCAGATCTGGCCCTTTCATGTAGACATTGGTCTATAATTGCAAACAGTTCACCTATGACTTCAGAGATGTTGGCACATTTTATTGAGGACATGGGCGATTAATTCTGATTTACTATAAAACTGGCATATCTCTGTTCTCCCTGCCAGGTAACATTCTCTGCCCATACCTTAAGTGCCATGCTTTATGCAGCAGGGTTGCTACACACAAATGTCACAACTTATGGATCAGGGATTCCCATGGTGCACTGGATGCTGCCATTCTTTCAAATATCCATACATTTGCTATAGTACACCACACTGCCATGTAACGGATTTAGGGAGTAAGAACTACAGACATTTGGGGACCCCTTTCATTCACGTAAACTGGAAATGAGACAGATACATGTGCAGATATATGCGAATTTTGCCTTTTGAGGAATGGAGGTCTGAATCACAAGTACTTCATCACCCATGCTTGCTAGACAATTCAGGAACATTTTTAATTACAGTCTTAGGCTGAGATATGATGCAAAGATAGTCTACAAAGAAGTTCATGGGACAATCTTGATTTTATGAGGAGTATATCACATCTGACAAAGTTAGTCTAAAGCTTTGTTATTGTTCTGAACTAGTTTGTGTCTCCTGGAGCCCTGAAACTTTGCAATGGACTAACTTGACCTAATGCTGCAACTTATCCAAAATGTGTTAATTTATGGGGAAGGTGTCTTGTCATATAACGACATAAAATCATGACAGGATGTGCCTTCATCACACATCAACACAACATGCCATGAAACTACAGTGAGATGGAGTTATTCTGTGCAGTACAACAAATACGATTCTCTCTAGTGAAAAACCAAAGAGAAAAACTGTGAGTTATGTCAACTGTAGTGACAAAACAGCCTGTAGTACGAATCCCTTGGAGTCAGGCCAAAACAAACAACTAACAGAGACAAGATCACACACTCAGAGATGCAAGAGTGGCAAGCGGGTACTGCTCGGAGCTCTTCTCAGAAGCAAACGTTCTTTGCATGCATTTTTTTGGTGTTAATTTTTTTGCCATTGATACAGTGCTGAGGCCAAGTAAAGTAACTTGGAATGTTACACACCATATACTTTAACTACTTAGTGCCCTGCTTTATTATTTCTTCTTTTTAAAACTGTGCCAATGCATCTTTAACATGAACAGCCAACTTTTGCAAACACGACAGTTAAGAGGAGAACGGCAGCCCTCTGGAAACTCGGCCAAGCCTGGAACAAAAGCAGCTATTTAAACAGTGAACATTCAAAAGTCTGTTAAATCATCTGATTTGTGTAACCTGAGCCACGCTATGTGAGGTGTTTCCTCCCCACTAGCCAACTCTGACTGCCACAAGGGTGAAGAGAACAGGGTTCCTTAGAAATGTCAACGTCTGTTTATCAAAGAGCTTTGTAAAATTATTAAAATAACATTTCAGCTACAGTGGCTGCCCTTAGAAACCTGCCAAATGCTTCTGATAACTGAATAGGTACCTCAGTAGTCCCAGCATTCCAAGAATTTCCTACCATAAGCAGCAGGAAACACAAGTTAATGCTCAGGCACTGCAGCACCTAATGCCACGCTGGCAATCTTATATGGAACACACGCTGTAGTGTCCCAAACCAGCATATTCAGTCTTAAGAAAGCAAGATGTGTTTATCAGTTTGATGCCTAAAGAGGCCAACCTAAAAACAGAGACTAGACAGGAG
>VWZT01002923.1:1128497-1217625 GCA_013397055.1 Pachycephala philippinensis
GCTGGTTTACACATTTTGGGCCTAGGATGGGCTGGGTGTCCTTGGAGAGCAGGGCTGGAGAGGCTTTGTTATGTCTGTCTTAGCATGAGAGAACAGCAGCTCACAGGCTACAGGACATTTCAGAGTTACACACTGGGAATACAGAATTTGAAAAACATAAAAGTTAAAACCTAAGGCATCAAGTTGGGATATTTCCTCAACAGCAAAATTCCTGAGGCTTGCTGAAGGCCTGAGTTCCTTTGAATTCCTGCCTTACATACCCTAGATCTCTCTCCTTCCCTGGTTCCAGTGGGCTTCCACCACTAGCAGCACCACAGTCTTCCCACTGTGGCTGCCGGGGCAGCATGGAGTAGGGCTGCAGGGTCAGGCTGCGTGAAACCTTCCCTTCCCACAGGCATCCTTCCCTCCACCAGAATATCATTATGTCCTCTCAAACCCTGCTACTGATTTTTGCAGAGCTTGGAGAAATATCTCATGCTGTTCCTTACCCTCTTTCCGTTGACATGGGCTATTTAAATAAAAAAGTATTAAGTTTTTTGAGAGGCAAACAAAAGCGTAAGTACCTACATCTCACGTCTTTAGGAACCCAGAATGTTTTCAGAGGAGGACATTGCAATGATGGACAGGTCATGAGAACATTTTGGTGAAAAGATGCATATAAATTGTTCCATCAGAGATGATAACAATTTTGTCATCACTATTAGTAAGCTCAGGGCTTCACACTGATCATTCATGACTGACATATTTGGGATGACAAGTATCTACTTCCTATCTGTTCACTTTTTAGCATTTTGCTCACTTGTTCTCCATTAACATACTGTTATGGTAAAGCAAACGTACAGATTGAGCAACTAACCACTTTTGAGTGGTTTGTATGTGCTCCCCAAATTCTCTCTGAGCTGTTAACATGTTCTGGAGCTGACCTCCTCTGTGACATCTGTACAGCTCCAAGAGCTTCTTGTTCATAATTAAAAGTGACAGTGCTCCTTTTGGTTAAAATTAACAGAGGTGAAACTTAACAGAAACTGCCTACTCAAGGAGTCACACCACTCTCCATTATCAGACTCTAAATTATTAACTTGCCTTAGTTTTATCATGATTAATTATTAAAATTCAGCTCCTTGTCAACATATTCATCATAGAACTGATAGATTAGCAGTGTCTCGTGCTATATTGGCTGTGCTCTAAACAGTGACCTTTCAGCAGTATTTCATGTCTCAAAAGGATTGTTGTGGTGGCACATTTTACTCAGGATAATAAAAGGAGCAGAAGAAGAAACAGTAACCACTACACTGGAAATTTAAGGCAAATCCTATCCTCCCTTTTTATCTCAAGCATCCAACTGTGTTAAGGGGGGAAAACAAGAATCAAAAGGTAGCTGACTTGCATTCTGCAGCAGGAGGAGGAAGGGATTTCTACTGTTTTTTTTAATATAATTTTTTATTTTTGCTTTATTCCCTCAGTACTCCTCCCTTAAGATTTAGAGGGATTGCTCAGACACTGTGTGCTGCTGAATTGCAGCAAGGTTTGCCTCTAGTCGAGAGGCTACAGTTGAAACTATTCACTTTCAGCGTGGCATTCCTGGCACTAAAAGCAAAAGACTTTGTTATTTGAGGAATGATTTTTTTTTTCTTTTAAACACCAACAACTACAATTCTTTGCAGTGCTCTGCATATTTAACACTTATTGGAGAAGTCAGCTTAATACCACAGATTGTAATCAACATCTTTCACAGATGCCAGGGGTTTTTTCTTTCCGTTTTAATGTTCAGAGCTTTGCAAGTCATTAGTCCATTAGTACAAAGTTAAAGTACGCCAATCAATGTCATTTAAAGCTGTAGGTCATCTCGGGTTTTCATAAACAATCTTAAGGCTAATGACAGCTACCTACCCTTCTGCTCTCGTTTTCATTTCATCTTGCGCTTCCTTTGAAACATTAGATTTGGCATTTGAAAAGAAATAAACCCTCTGCAGGTGCTGCTTTTTAACCATGATAAAATAGAAATTATGTTCCCAAAAATCACTATAAGACTTCAGGAAAAGGCAGGATATTGTGACCCAGGTTTATTCTTACACTTTCCAATATCCTTTGGTTTACTAGAATGATGTGAAAGAAGCCATGCCAGAAAAAACTGTTACTGCTTGGCTTTAAAGACGCTTTATTCAAAGGTTAGAAAAAGTCTTGAGCTCGAGTTACATGAGCTGGCAACAGTAAATTCAGGTCTGAGCTCCGGTCAGACCCCCCGCCCAGCCTTAGGCATATCACTTAATCTCTCAGAAAGTCTCCATTTCTCCCTCTAAATGAAAACAAACCGGATTGCCTGGTATTTTTCCCTCTTTTTTTTTCTCAAGGTAGCACATTGGTGCAGACCATTACAGTAAGCTGGCAGGGAGTTAAATATCCCTTGTGTGTCTTCCATCAACTTACTGCTTACTGCCTACCTACAGGGAAAGGCCCTTTTGGGAAATAAAACTGCTGAAATCTGAAGCCCAGATTTCCATGAGCAATGAAAGGGTTGTTTGCAAAATCTGCTGTCATCCTTGCACTGTCATGGAAAGAATTTCACTTCCTGGTCTATGAGAAGTCAGGGAGCTGTGTGGGGATGCCAGCAGAAGGATGGATGGACTCCCCTGTGGAAATGTGGGAACAGAGCATCATGACACTTGGAACAGTCAGACTCCCAGGGCCAGGGTGAAGGAGAGCTAAAAAAAGCTGTGCTGCATGGAAAGATGGAATGAGCAGGGGAAACTTTGCATCCCCTTCATTTCTGCACAGCTATCAACACAAATTTTCATCAACCCTACTTTAATTGAAAGGTAAGGTGCTGCTTTCGGACACATGGTGAGACCCAGGAATTGAATCCTCTGCTCAGGAGTAATTCCCGACCAACAAAGCACTGCAGTGACCCCAGGTAATTGCTTCCCCGAGCCGGAAATGTGCACTCAGAAGTTGTCCCTGGCGAGATGAGTGGGATATACAAGGACTCCCTTTAGCACTGGGTCTGAAGGACCATGCAAGGACACCGGGCTTTGGATAAGGACTTGTTGCAAAGAGTCACTGTTGTTCTCAGCTTTGTCATTGTTCTCAGCTTTGGCAATGAAAAGATCTTCAGAGAAGGGAGGAAGAGAAGAGTGAGCACAAATCTGACAGACTGGGGACTCGACTTTATTATGCCCAAGCACCCAAATCAATGGGTGCTGGCTATTCCTGAGCAATTAATTCTCCCGTGCACTGCTTTGTAATGGTAAATGTCATCTTTAATAGGTCTGTAGTTTCTAGCCCTATTAAAGGTTCTCATCCCATCTTTACAACAGAAGAATGTACCTATTGTTTTCATTTTTAATTTCAGTAAAGTCCTTCAAAAACAATATAAGAAAGAGGGCAAAACCTGAAGGTTTGTTGTAAAGAGGGAGGTTCACTCCCAGAGCCATTTCTGCAACACGTGTTACCTGAGTTCAGCCTCTCAGTGTTCACAGTATCCAGTATGTTGCCCCCTTCCTCAAGGCCTAACTATAGCTTTCTGCTGGATCACTCCATCTTTACCAGAATAAGTGATTCCAGTAAATGCCGTTATCCTTTCTAACACACACCAACTCCCCTGCTAATTTTAACTACAGAAATATTTCTTAAATATCATGGATTTGCTTTGTCTGACACCCCTATCATCCCATCAAGCCACCCTAAGCAAAATAAGTGTTGTGCATGGAGTTACTCCAGGTGAGTCAGCATGGCAAGGAAACATGCAGCTCTGCAGACTGAGCATGCACTAGGTTCAAACTGTGTTTGCAAGCAAGGTGACTGTAAACTTTTTTTTTTTTTTTAATTATTTTGTTTTTCTTCTGTCTCTTTTCTCATTCTGGCCCTCTCCCCTCCAGTACAAGGAATAATTTTAAATGATCTTGCACCAAAAAAAGAAATCTTAAAGTCTCCCAAGCCCTCTTCAGCCTCCAATGGACTCACTCAGTCCTCCCTCTCAGTTCATGCCTTTCAGAGCTCCTCCACAAACCCTTTTCTCACTGTTTGTGAAGGGTTAAGGCTGACCCTTTAGGAAGACCACCCTGCAGTGCCAGAGCTAAAGAGCACTGAGAGGCAAGAGAGAAGGCAGCTGATGGCAAACTGCTGCCATCAAAAGCCCCCACCCATTGTTCCAATTGCCAAATTGCCTGGCATCCACCATTAACCTAGGTTACAATAGCCTTCACACAGCCTGGGCAACAGTACATGATATTTATCAGCAGAAACCCCAATTCTCAACCTGCTCCACCCTCCTCCCCATCTGTCCATGTCGCCCTGCGCTCTACAGACAGCAATTCCCTGATAGTCGGAATCAAGCGCTGACATTACAAACCTTTTCATTACTCGTGGTGTATTGCTGGTTTGTAAAATACAGATTAAGCATAGAGTCACGCTGTGCCCTACATCAGGCTAGTGTTCTTACATGTTTATTAAGGAAGTGATTTAAAGGGGAGATCATGCAGTGAATTACCAATCCTGCACAACCTACTAAAAACTGGGTGATGAAACAACATAATCATCATACATCAGCTTCCCATTACCTGATTTAGGGTAATTTGTATTCTCTGCTTCTGTGCAAACAGAATGTCACTTACTGCACTGTCAAACTTTATTTTAAGAGTTAAAAGGTGGGTTCATTATTCATAATGCTAACAATCGGGAGTAACTAAAATGTTCCATATGACAGAAATCAAAACCTGTTAGCATGGAATTGGTTACAGGAGATTTAAACCAAATTAAAGCTCTGACAACATTAGTTTTAGAATGGAAAAACATAAGAAAGAAGAGTTGCACAAAGACTAATTCAATGCATCTGCTCCTGCAGGCTGTTTTTGTGTTTCAAACACATATTGAAAGATAGAAAAGTTAATTATTTCTCTGGGCTAGGACAGCATGTGTGCGAGATGACGAGCAAGTGAGATGGCAAGTGCATGCTGGTGTGTGCACCAGAGAGAGTCAGAGGGTCCTGCTTTTGTCCTCTTCCCTCAGTTTTGGTAGGACACCTGCCAACACCCATAGGTAACTGTCACCCAGGGCTCTTGTGGTTCTCCAATTCCACACCTCCAGTCAGGAAGTGTTTTGAAGACCAGTAAACCACTCAGCCCTGGTCTCCTCTTCATAAATAATTCCTCACGGCCATTGAGGAAGACTAGAGCTGGCTTTCAGCTTCATTATGGTTACTTGAGAGCACTCTCTGGTCTGGCATCTTCACAGACAGCTTATTCCTCTGTGGGAAATCCTAGTGGGCTATGGGGAGTGGTGAAAGAGAGCCATCAGCAGTGACTACTTGCCTAGCTGGAAGCCACACTCCTGTGCACTTTTCATGCAATCAATCATGAAGGAAAGGTCAACAGACAGCTTTCAAATAACCGATCCATTTAACTACTGACATTGATCTGGGCCAGAGAAGTGGAGTTGGTGCAGGGGGAGGGGGGAAGGTGGTCAATCAGTGGAAATCTAAGCCTCTTTCAGTCTAATGGGAAGCCTCAACACAGTCCTACGCTTTCTACTTTAAATCTCACAGCGATTTGCTTAAGGCACTATGGGACCTTTACACAGATGTCTTATAAAGTAAACAACAACAACAACAAAATTCTTGCATAAAATTAAATAGGTAAACCACAAAAGACCCATATTTCCCTGAATAACGCAGTGCTGCTCTGGTAAGCATAATGGGTGGGATAGAGGAAAAACAGGGAGAGCCCCTGGCATGGTCCCAGGGCCAACAAAACTCCAGCTGTTCTGCTTTGGCTTTGGTTAGAAAGATGTTCTGCCTCCCATCCTAAGCATATCCTCCAGTGCAACCCAAGGCATACTGTCACCAGCCTTTATGGAGACCAATTAATTACCTTCCAGCTGAAAGAAAAAAAACCAACCCTACCTCACAATTGCCAGATTAGAGCTTTCCAACCCTGAACCCTGTTGTGAAGAGCCAATGACTTGCAATAAATCTCAGAGGAACAAAGTAGAGCAATGTGTAGCTGACAATTCACTGCCCAGGCTCAGTTCCGGATAACTCAGGTCCACACTCTGTCAGTAGAGTCCTACAGCCACCAGACAATATTCTGTGCAGGGTAGATTTTATTCTCACTGCACAGATGCCACAGAGCACAATGTGAGTGTGTACCCATGAGACAGAGAAAGCAGATCTGCTGTTCTCCCCTAAGGCCATCGTGGCAGAAGGATGGCTAGTCCTGGATCCCAAGCTGTGCTCCCAGAACTCTTTCCACAGTACTTCACGTGATCCACATCATCTGCATAAAGGATGCGTGCATTCCACCAGCACCTACAGCCACTTGAAAGGGCCTTTTGGTGACAATGAACTGAAATTTATCTAAACCAGGGCTTCAATAGCTGAATTCAGTCTCTTACCAGATCAAGCACTTCATCTCACTGTACTTCAAATCCCCATCAATAAAGTGGAAGGACAATCTCTTGCAGGCATGTAGTAGGATAAATATATGTATTATGATATGCTCAGTGATAAGGATAATGAAGCATAAAAGACAGACAGCCTGACCAAGAGATAACTGGAATCAGTGGAAGGATTCCCTCTGTATTAATTGGGCTTTGGCTGTAGTTTCCATTTAAATGGAACAAGGCTCACAAGGATTTCTTGGTTCCTAAGCTGGAGGTACAGAACAATTCTCTGAATCCCATAAGAGCTATTTCTCAATCAAGTGTGGTAAGAAAAGAATCTCTGCATGAGACACTAGTACAGAAAAAATATGACATGAAATCCTGCTTGTGTTTATGTATGTGTGTCAGGGGAAATGATATTAAATACAAGGGAAAAAATAGAATTAGATATCAAAAACAGGATTAAACCATAAAAATCTGTACAGTATGGAGAATCCAGTTTGTAAGATAATCTTTTCTATAAAAGGCAGAATATTAAAGTAAATAACTCAGAAAAACCCAGGAGAATCTGAGCTTTCAGTAACCAGCCAGATGGAGAATGCAATATAGGCAAGAGCACTGCATGCAACATTTCATATATCTAAGAAAAAAATAAAAAGCAAGCTATTTCTGGGGAACATTATTGCTCCTCATGGTTTCCTCAATTATTTCTTCGTTCTGCTCCTCCCCATGTGCATCGCCACTATTAGTAAAGTCAGCCATTTGCACTGAAAAGTACGATTTTGTTGCGGCACTAATCACACATTTCCTGCCCTCTCCACGGCATGGAGAAGCCTCAGCTCTCTGCTCCAACTCCCTGCCACACTGCGATCTGCAAATACATTTCTTGCACAGAGCAAGGAAGCCAACTCAAAGGTATACATCACTCTGAATAGGCTTTTCAGCTTTCATTTTGTCCAAACAGAGGGGGTTGTTAGTCTGTCCTTTTGCAGGGGAGTCTACACAGACAGGCTGGAAGTGCTGACGGATTCTTTAAGGGAAAAGCCAGCAGTCAGGACTGTCCACAAGCCACACCACCAGGTCCTGCCCCATGTCCACAGAACTCTTGCTGCCTCCACAGCTATCACACCACTGATTTACCAATGCAAATCACCTGCACTTCTGAGAAATCCAAAACAGTACAGACCCTAAAAACCTAATAGTCCCCAGCTTTACTGTCTTGGTCTTTTAGGAAAGACCACAAGCGCCTAGATTTTGGGAAGTATAAAGACATGCCATTGTATGCTGCCACTCCTCACAAGTACACAAGCAAAAAGGAAGGGATTAGAGCTACTAAATTGTTGTGCTATTTCAAAAATTTATTTATACTATTTTATTTAAATTCTCTTTGCTTTAATTATCTATAATGAAAATATAACCTTTTGTGGTAAACAGGTTCTGAGGCTTAATTAAATCTACAGGCTGGAGGAACACAGAATAAAACTGTTCAAGAGGATAATGCAAGAGGATTCACAGCTCCACAGTACAAACTGTCTAACACCCAATTAAAGGCAGACATAGGGCAAACTGAGCAGGAAAATGGTACCCCAGAAAAAAAAAAAAAAAAACAGCAAATTTTGGCATAGTAATTTAAAGGAACTCTGTTTTCTAAACACCCATGAGGATCTAGACTTGGTGTCTAAGCATCTTTGAAGACTGCAGTCCTAGCTGTCTCCAGCCAGCTTGCATCCACCCCTCTCTGAAAAGCCCCACTAGAATCAGTGGTTTAATTCTGGATCTCCTTCCATCTTGTGTTAATTATTTACATGTGCAGAGTCAGTGTGAGCTGATCTTGAGCATCACAGCGCAAGCGCCTGCAGAAACTCCCACCTGATCTATTACGTGGCTGAGACAAGAATCATTCAGCTCCAGCAGGAAAGCTAATCATCAGCTTTTATCTAATGATAATATCTACTACATTTTCCCACAGGGACACAATTCTGTTTTATCCAACAGTTCGGGGTTGCTTCTTTTGGGCTGATATGTCGCAGTCAAGGAAGAACATGGAAACAGGGAGACTGATACAGGAATAAAAAGGGAAACAGTAGGATCAACATGTTCAGAAAAAAACAAATAACCAAATAGGCACATATTTTAGTGAAATAGACCCATGTTTCTCTTAAAACGGTTTTAAAAAATGTAGGATTGTTTAATGAGAAATGTGAAATCAAGCTTTAGTGATTTCCAGCTCTTCAGCTGGATAAGCAACAACTTGCCCTTATTTTGATTAAGGAGAGCTATTACATGTTTTTCCTGAAGCTATTATTCTGCTAGGAGCATGTTGTAATTTACAAGTTTCTCCAAAAATCTTCCTTTAATGAAATGAATAGGAAATTAATGCTAGCAGGCAGAAGGCTTTTAGCTAATAGTTTCTAACACTTCTCTCTGAGATATTGGAAAGCAATTTTCATTTACCAGCTATCTAAAGGTGCAAACAACCCATAGTTTCACTGACAGCACTTTGATCCTCTTGTCTGCAGTTGTCAGACATTTTTGGTGTGGGGATAGCACACAGCAACTGTGAAGTCTTCTGCCCAGAAACACTGACATGCAGTATGAGCCTGGACCCAAAGTGAAGAATTTCAGAAAACAGCATTCCATTTAAGGCACAAATGGGTCTAAGATATTCCTGTTCCTAATATGATCACGAGAAGTTGGAGTTAAACCTCCCACTAGCTCCTATGCATTGATGGAGATGTTAGATAAGATCATGGCAAGACCAAAACATACATTGGTCACAGAACAGTGGAAGAGTCCACCCAGACTGAAACCCAGGACAGCAGGCATGTTGCACAGAAACAGAAAGATAAGAGAAATAATGTCTTTAAAATGGTCCAAAGCAATACCATGGAAAAAAGGGCAAGACAAATTTAAAGACTGAGACAAGAACTGATAAACCCATGCTCAATCAGCCTTAGGAGCAATTAACAAACCTGTGCTAGTTTCACCCAGTTTTATTATTCAGAAAAGGTAAAAGTCCTCAGCTTGCCAAAGGACTTGAGAACCCCTCCAAACACTCACGTGACTGTGGCTAGATGCTGGGCTAGTGAATGGCAATAGGAAAACACCAGTTTGTACCAGGATCCTAAAACTTCATCCTTGAATGGAGCCTGGAGGGGTGGCAGCGAGAGAGTGAGGCAACCATGAAAAATGAGATCAGGCCCTAAAGCAGAGGTGTACGAGCCATTCAGGGATGCAACATCTGCTGCTGTTGAATCGACACTACACACCACAGAGCCACATCACCACGTCTGCTGCCTTTTCTTACCACAGGAGTGTGGGATACCAGTTGGCAGGCACACTCTGGACCCAGTGCTTTCCTCACACTTATGTCATGCTAACAGAGTCACTTCAAGTGCGAAAATACCATGAGTGACATCAGTGCTGTCCCTTTCTGTCCCACAAATGGTGGTGCAGAAGGAAGGGCAGTGCCAGCTGGCTGAACCCGCATCGATGCCAACAGGCAGCAGTGCTCTGGCATGGCCAGTAACACTGACCCTGGTCTTTGAGATGGAGACAAAAAGCCATGTCCCTCCCACTAGGAAGAGGTAGGTTGGGAAGGACACAGGGATTACTCTCTGTGCTTCACTCCTGGTAATTCTTCTCTCAGGAGCCCTACTTTGAAGCGCTTTTGAATTACACGCCTGACACTGACTTTGAACAAGCTCTTAAAGTGATGCATGTCCCCTTAACTGACTTTTTATTTGGAAATACATTATTATATGGCCTTCTAGAGAAATGGAGTTGTCAATCACATGAATGACAACCCATGGCAGAAGACCAGCTCACAAAGTCCCTCTTTCTCACTGTCGCTTGCAGAAACCTTAAAACTGAAACAAATGCAAATAATTAATCATCACTTGCACATCATCTCAGTTAGAGCAGATGCAGGAATAAACAGACAATTGATGATCTTTCTTCACTAGGAAACAGGCAAATTCTTTTAAAGGAGATGAGATACTAAATTCTGTGTCTGGGCACAGCTCACAACCAGGGCTGGCTTTTCCCAGCTTAAGGCTTGCTACAACTTTTCAAATGTGGTATTTGCTATCAATCTTTAAAGAAGACAATCTTAAAAGGTAACAGTTTCCTACACTACGTTATCCACTATTCACTTTTTAATTACATTAGTAAACAATCAATCAGAGACCTTAAATATTAGCTTGACTTTTTGGTTAAGAAGCCTGGAATTTCCGAGACCTAAGAGAGGATGGAAAGATTATGCGTGAAATTCAATCACAAAATAAGGAGAGTTCTGATGCAGAGCAGCAGACAATCTTTCCAGGCTGCACACATCATTGTTAGGATACCCACAGACCAGCTATCGCACTTAGGGGATTGTTCCACATCAAGGAAAAGAAAAGGCGTGGGGGCAAAGACCAGGCCCCGGGCCTTAGATCTCTGTGCTTAGAGCCATAATTAGGGGAACTCAGGTCATGCTTCCTTTCTTTCTCGCTATCACTTTGGACCAAAGGATCCGTCCTTCTGCTCTTCATTTCAGCACACTTCACAAAGGAGACCCCAGGGGGCAGGGGATGGTTTCTTACAAAGCAGCCTTATCTTTGCGATCGGAGCTGTCTCCTGGAAGAGGTCGGGTTTGCAGAGAGAGGAAGGACTGGAAGCTGGACTCCCTGGCAGTGCTCAGATCATTATGGTTACCATTTAAAGAAACCTAACACTTTTCCCAAAACTGGGAGGAAATAAACAAGCATCCTGACCAGCTCTTGGAAAGGCAAGGTCCATTCCCAATGAATTCCCCATGTCACAAGGATGCTTAATTTCAGGTGCAGGCTGTCCACCCCTCACCTGGGCAGTCTCACTGAGACAGCAGAACCAGTCCCTTGGGGCAGGGCTGAGCCTTCTACATGCAGAGAGCTCTGAAAATGACACCCTCATCAATGGTTTCTGCTTCTGCTGTGTATCTTGCCAAAGCACCAGAATCACACAACCAGCAATCTTTTTTTTTTTTTTTTTGCCAATAGGACAGTCATTGACTTCAGAGGGAAGAACAGACCTGCACAAGACCTGCTTGCTGTTGTACAATACAGCTGACACCAACACCAGTGTCACCAGAGTCCAACAACGGTCTGGTGGGTGAGAAATGAAACAATAGCCACAAGAAAAATTAGGAATTCCATTTTCCTGCTCCTTTATTTTTTAAAAGCATCCTATTAACTTGGAACTTAAATGTAAAAACAGACTTCTCCATTGCCTTATAGATGTGTACAAACCCATCACACAAGAAAAGGCTACTATAGCCACAAAGTCCAGTCTCTCTCTCCTTTGAACTTATTTCATCCTGCCCTTACTTGCTTCTATTTCTGTGTTTTCAGAACCCCCCCATTCACAATAAACAAGTTACCCTCTTTGTCTCTCTGAAACTCACATATTTCTTTTAATAGCTTTGCTCGACGACTTATTCCATATGTTTGTTTCCCTCTGAGTAACAGTTCTGCCTGCATTTCCTTTCAGTCTTAATTTCCAAATAATCAGATTGACTGCATATCTCACTCTTTCAAAAAAACCCCGAAACTTAAACCAACAAGCAATACAACACACACACAAAACACCATGAGAATAGATTACTAGTGGTCTGCTTTATTATTATCCTTTTCAGCCTCTGTTCTGCTAATGTTCTTGTTAGATCATGTTAAATTGTTCTGTAAAAAACAGAACAAGTAGATAAATGATTCCTTTCTTTTCTGTCTCATTTAAAAAAAGTAAATCAAGAAAAGCAGAGAAAAAAGGAGAATAGGTCTCTGGCCATCTACATCTCTGAGTGGAGGAAAACTGCAGTCCATTCTCAATAAAAAAATACAAATCATCCATGTAAATATAAACCTTTTCTTGTCCCTGAGGTCTAGTTTAGAGCCTTCAATAATGACACCAGTTCTTTGGACCTATATTATTCCATTTTAATGATGAAGCCAGTAAATACCTGTATGCTAGCCTAACATTTTTAAGGCTATTTTGCTGCAATGAACATTAAATTCTGGCTCATTCTGAAAGAAGAACACCACAGTCAAGATGTGGTCTAGTTAGTGTGGTTTAGTCTTTTTTTCATATCCACCTTTTTCATGATGATACTGCAGCTTGCACAAAGCTGCATTTCTTTTGCATTTACCTATTTTCCATGAAAGCTGTGGTTAAAACAGAACAACTCTATGAAGAATTTGGCCTATAAGACCAAAATCCCACCAATTCTGTTTGTACTTGATTACAGTGGTAGTCAAAAACAACCACAGCTACAGAGAAACTTTTAATCCCATAATGTACAAGAATGTCCACAAGAACATTAAAACTAACCATGCTACCTTTCCAAATCAGCATCTCTCAGTGCCACACGCATACCCAGTGCTACATGTGAGCCCAGGATCACAGTCTGCCATCGGTGCAATTCAGAACATGTCCAGGAGAGCCCATAATTGCTCCCATGGTTATCTTACCTATGCTCCTACTCCTAGGAGATGGGAAAGCTCATCAGATGCTGAACTCACAGAGCTCTCTTCAGACAAGGGCTCACAGCTTTAAGGAAAAGAAAATGCTTCTCCTCATTATTTCCCTCCTGTTCCTTGCCAACACATAAGCCTAGAGTGAGTAGTAACTAGCCCAGCATTTTCTGGATCAAAAAACCTGTTCTTATGTATTAGAAAAATCATACAAACATTTATACAAAAGAAAAAAAAAAAGCACCTAAGACCTATGCTTTCTTTTCTTCTAGTCAGTTCTGCCTCCCAATGGCTTGGGTAAAAGGGATTTTCATTTTTTTATTATTTTACCCTTCTTCAGACAAATTACATTTTTCGGCTGTGATGCTTTCCACCAAACTCTCCAAAGGAACGTCCTATCAAGTCTTCCCCAGCAGACCCCAAACAATCAAAGCCCACAGTTGCTGTATTCCTCCTTTTTTTTTTTTTTTTTTTTGGTTAAGGAGGAGAAAAATAACATTTTCCTGAGGGGACTAAGTGCATTTATTTCCTTTCAGGGTGGTAGAATAGTATACCCAGAATGACAATCTTGTGAGCTTACCATTAAGAAAACCTAGCCCTCTCCACACTCCTGGAAAAGGCGTGCACACAGGTGTGAAAATGGGAAACGTACAGGGCCAAGAAGTACTTCACTACCCACAAAAGCATGAGTAAGCAGTGACGGGTCCCACACAGCGAGCAGAGCACAGTGGCCTTGGAATCAACACCAGCTTCCCAGGCTGTTTGCAGCCCAGCTGGCAGAGCTGCAGAGGTGATGCACACAGCTCCAGGCAGAAGCAGGGGGCTGGGCGTACCCCCAGGGACAGTACTGCTGCCAGAGACCTTGTGCCATGGGGTCACAGCCTCGCCACTGCTGGGCATCCACTTCTTGGGATAGCTACTGTCAGCAGCTGTATTGCAAGGCTGCCTAGGAGGGCTTGCCATGAAGTAGAACTCCCCTGTGCTGGATACCCCCCTGGATAAACCCACTGCTACCCCTCAGCCTCTCTCCATCTCTCTCTTTACAAAGCATTGGCCACCTCATTGCCTTGAGGTTTTGTAGAAATAAAGGAAGGTGGTGGTGAGGTTTTTTGGGTTTTGGAGATTGGGGATTCTTTTTTAGTCTTCTCACCTTGTTTGTTCTCAGATTAGCAATTAAACACATTTTGCATGAAATTACAGTAATTAATGAATATGCTTTTAATGATCTGACTTTAGTTCAGCCTTGAAAACTTGGTATGAAGTGGCTGGGGGGTAGTTCAGAACTGTTTTTTTCTCTTTTTCTCCACAGTGCCTGATTACTTTCACCTAATAGGCTCCCTGGCACTAAATGGTTTGCCACATCTTCTCACTTACTGTACAAACAGAAGGAAAAGAACTCCTGCACAAATCTGCCATCACACAACTTGTCATTCCTCCACTTCTCCCATTCTCAATCCTACTCAAAACTGTTCCCGCTCGTGCCTGGCCACATTTCTATTGCTCCTAGCTGAAATGCATCTTTGCAAAGCTCACTCTGTTAGCAGTGCTCCCAAAATACCAGAGCACATGTTAAGCACTGTCAGCCCCTTTGCCTTTTGAAATATGTCTTTGCACAGGGTGTCTTTCAAAACAATAAATCCTGGATATTTAAAAATCAGCAGCAGGGTAAGGAAAAACAAGCTTCTCCACAGCCAGTGATAAGCACCGGGGTTTATTTCTTCTTTGCTTGAGCTTGCAGTAATGAACTTGAGTGTTTTAGAAGTAACATGAGACAAAGGTGTTGCCAAAAGTCAGTGATGAAGTTACTGAAATTTGACTCGTGATCACTTGCTGGCCCCAAGCCCCAAGCAGCACGAGTGATCGGCAGAGGCCCGGGGAGCACTGCAGGACCATGTGCAGGCAGCGGGGGTGGGCAAACAAGAGGCCAATTCAGAGCAACTGGAAGGCATCCCAGAAAAACAAATGATGGAAACGTTTCAACCACCAAGCCGGGACTTCACCAAGCCTCTCAAAGAGGGAGTTGGTACAGCCAGCTCCCAGCAAGGATGATCAGTGAGCCACAGGGCTGGCACTAGCCCTGCCACCTGAGAGCGTGCCCCCAGTGGCACGGCACACCTCCTCTTCAGGGCATCTTCTTCTGTGGCCATTTCAGGAAGCAGACCACATGCACGGCAGTGAAACATCAGGCTGTCCAGTTGCCAGCCTCATCTGCTAGCATTTCATATTTTGGGTGTACTCCTGGGAAAGTGCTTGCTCATTTCACTCCATAGGAAGCGAAGCAGCCTCACTGCCTCAAGAATAATTTATTGTCATTAATAATAATACACTGATATAGAACTTTTCATCCCAAAGGATGAAAAAAGCAATTTAGAATCTCCAAGCAATTTTCAGAGTGGAATAGCTTGTGCTTTAAGGCACATGCAGCAGTGACACTGGAGCGTCCCTGGCTGTGCCTGTGCCAGTCCTGTGCACAGAGGAAGTGTGCCATGCCACAGACTCAGCTGACACCCTCCTTGGCAGCACGGGGAGAGGAAACAGTGGCAAAGGGTGAATTAAACATGGCAGGGGGTGCAAAACCATCTACTCTAATGCATTCAATGGGATGAAGCCACTGGGGCCACGATCCCCCTTTCTCTGGGCAGAGGAAACAACCCTCCCTGCATGAACTGGTGCAAAAAAGAAGAGGTGATGGACCAAGTAATGGAGATGTCAGAAAGGAAAGGAAGGTGAAAGAAGACAAGAGAGCCACCAGTGGTTCCTTCACTTATGCTTCCTTTGCTGCCCACAGTTAAGATGCAGTGCTTGCTGAACACCAGTAGTTAAAACATCAGTGTGCCCTTGAGGCTTTTGTATCTCTCAGACTGGAAAAGGAAATAGCAACAAGAACTACTCTTTGGTCACAATTTCCCACTGCAACCTGAGTGTCAAGTCTTTCCTGCATAGCAAACTCCAACTTCAACAAAATAAATTAGACAAAAATTGAGAAAATATAAAGCTGCACAAATATTAACACGTTTGTGCAGTGTTAGAGTAACATATTTCTCCTGTATACCTTCGGAATCTTCCTTCCCTTAGCGCTTAATGCATAATCTGGAGAGATAAACACATAACTTTTGCTTAATGACCACCCAGAGAGAAGGGCAATGCGTTCCTCTGGGGAGCAGCAGTTGCATACAGAATTTTGCACCATAGGTCACTAATTCAAAGATAACCTACTTTCCTAGTGACTCAGATGTATTAGTGTCTGCTGCTGCTTGGTGGCTTACAAGTAAAACAGTTTTTCAAGCTCATATGAGTTCTTTGCATGTACGAGTCTCTAGCTTTTACAGATGTTGTAAAATCTCAAGCTGCAGACGGGAGGGCAAGGTTCAGTGGAGTGAAGAAGGTCTCCTTTCCCAGTTGGCCCTGCTGATCTGTGTGAACTTGGACTGGAAGGTGGAATCTCCATGCTCCTGGCATGACCTTCACATACCTCTTCTTCCAGTCTCCCTCTGAGCCCTCTTTCTTTATTTTTCCATTTACCCAAACCTCTTCTTTGGCTTTCCACTTTTACAATGGAAGCACGCTTTCAGATCTCTGATCTTGAAAAGATCCAACAAATCAACCAATTCTGTTAGCACTTCTCATTGTGACCTACAGCTCTCCCTTCTCCACGTCTCACCCCCCAGCTTGTTGGGAACACAGTTCATATAGAAGCAGAAATTAAAACAGTTGAAACGAGATTAGAGGATGAGGTCAGATGGACAAATCCCCATTGCTACTCAAGGCTGCTAGATTTCATTACTGAGAAGTGGTGCTAAAAATAGGTCTGAGTACAAAGCATTGTCAGTACTGAGACTTCTATCACTGCTAGACTTCGGAATTTGTTTTTGACTTTTCCCAGTGCAGAGACAGCCTTAAAAACACACTTTAGTAATCTTTGGGAGGGGAAAAAAAAAAAAGAAAAAAAAAAAAAAGAGAAAGAAAATAAAGGGGAAAAAAGGAGACCATATCAAATATTTATGGAGCCGTGAATCTGTTTACCTGGAGGATAGGCAAGATAAACAAGTATGCCATGCATCAGGTTGTATTCTGGAATGGAAGATTCTACTGTTCTTTGCATGCTATCCAGCTCACATGCATGAATTCTTTCATAAGACTACATTAAAATTTTCATTAAGCATTTGGGGATTTATTTTTGTATTAAAATCAATATTAACTTGTATTGTTCACTGGCAAGTCACTCTAATAGCATTATACAAAATGTTTTCAAGCATACTGAATGAGTGATGATGGTATAAACCAGTTTTGGGGAAACCTTTATTGCAGTAAGTGCGGGGTTGTTATTTTATTCTTAAACAGCCTTTACCAGCATCAAAGGGATGTAATTGATGCAATGATTTCAAATGTTGGTGGCTGCTGACATATGATTTTACAAACATGCAGACAGAAGTTAGGATAGCCCAGGCTATTACAGCTACAAATAAATTTTTAAGCAATTTAGGAATACATTAAAGGAAAGTAGAACACTCAGAGGACCAGGGAGATGCTGACTCCCATGGCTACTGCTGAACAGGCAATGATAGACACTGCAGCACAGCAAAAGCACACTTGCTGCAGGCTGAGAGGGTCTGAAAAGCCAACAGGCTCCCCACCCCCAAATCATTACAGTAAGACTTGTAAACCCAGGATCTGTGCCTGCCTGGCACAGCCACAAAACTCCCAGGGAACCTTCGGATTTTGAGCATCAGCTTCCTTGGAGTTTGAGGCACTTCACCCCTGCCTTGCCAAGCCCTGGGCCTGTGGTTTCCTCCCTGCACGTGTCCCTAAAGCTCCTGAACAGTGAGTCTTGCTCTGCTGTGAGTGCTCCATGTGACATTTCACATAAGTCCAAGCTGGGGCCTCCTGCCATAAAAGGGATGGTGACATTTCCTCTGCCTTGTGGTGGAAAGGGAAGAACCAGCTTCTTTCTTTAAGGGTGCAAAGCCTTGAGCACTTGCCAGTATTGCATCCAAAGCATAGTATCAACACGGTGCCAATAAGGAAATTCTATTTTCGCTGCGGTAGGATGTAAATTACTTTCTAAATTTGTGCATGCCTCACTATTGTATACCTGTCTATAAATACAAACCTTTGTGTATATATATATATATATGTACATATATATACTATCTCCAGGAACATCTGGAACAAGCAGAAGAAATGAGTGTCTTTCTCTGACAAGGGACAGACACATCACTCCTACAACAGTTCCATCAGGAGCCACGCTAAGAACCCTCTTCCACTTTCAAGTCTCCCCTTCTGGGCTAACCAGTCAACAGGAATGCTGACTGAAATCTACCCAACGCTCCTCAATACTTTTCCAAACACAATCCTTTATGCTGATGAAAACAGCTTATAAAAACTTTATTATTTTTGGTGAAGTCACACTTTTTATGCTACGGAAATGTGCTTGGGTTTGTTATTTTTTTTCAAAGAATATTTACAGGGCCTAGAGTTTTTAGATTGGTTTATGGTATATGCTCCCGAGCTATGTATTATACATAAAATTCGTGATATATAGTTTCACTTTGTTTTTAAATCTATGCTTCTCAGAGTTCTTCCTCAGAGGAATAAATAAAACTTGCTCTCGGAATTATTAACAACTAATATCTACTACGGACAGATTTTCAAATTGCACGGTAACGTTGATTTGAATGCGGTTACAGCAATTTACATCACTGCAAGACCTGACTGAAATGAATATTTCAGGCAGTTCAGTAGTACTGGTACAGGCTGTTCCCATTTGTATATTTAATATCTGAAGTTAAGTGTAAATTTGCAAATAATAAATGTGTTCATGACTATATCTATATGCACACACTTCTCTCAAAACTTCCAAAGAGGCCTGAAGCACAATAACAAACCAGCCTGAATATTCAAGCCAGTGTGTAAGAGCAGAGATCTGCCCACACTCACTCATGAACACAGCCACTTCCAGAGAAAGCAAAGCCAGAGCAGTGGGGAGAAAGGGCAGATTTGGGGGGACCATACAAATTACAGTATATTTTGGGAGCACCATATCCCCCCACTGCAGAAGTTTTCTTGTGGTCCAGCCACAGGGTGCAGTGGGGGTAACAGGGATCGGCACTGGGACAGCTGCCTTGGGTTAAATCATATATTGCTCTCTGCTGAATATCAGACAGGATGAAAATGACAGATTTTTACACTATCTATACAGATACACCCTCAAAATATTTTTCTGATATTAGTTGAATAGGGAGATTTCTCAAAGACTGCTACTTGTAAAAACAAACCTTCCAATATCTCGGAGCACAAAATCCCAATTGCACAGACGGGCAGTAATTCTTGCAACCTTTTCAGTTAAATAAAATTTCATCTCATTAGCAGAAAATTAAATCAAAGCATGTACTTATGTTTAAGTGGACAGCAAGGGATTGTGTAGAATTCATTCCTGCTCTGCCATCCCTGAATTCAGTACATCAGTCAAGCAGTCACATCCACACTCGTGGGTGCTCTTAGCCCCAGAAATTACTGCGTTCTGCTTACTATAAAGAAAAGACCTGGAGTTTTGCAGTTATTGGGGCTATGTGAGTACCTTAACTTCTTCTAAAAATTACAAGGCATACCACAAATTTGAAATACAAAGTTAATATCCAAGAGTTGGGGTTTTTTTAATTGTGAGAGATGACTAGAAATTTCAATTAAAACATCCACATGGATAAGTCTAAAGTGTACATGCAAAAATAACACAAGCAAAATTTCAGTCATTACTATCTTTTCCAGGTTTTTAAAACCTCTGCTGCACTGAATGCAAGGGACTGACAGCAATAGTAGTCATCTTAATTTTTAACTGTGGCGGAGATAGTTTCACAGGGATTTAGTGTAAGCATTAAAATGCTTTAGAGGTTTAGAGCGTCTCTCAGCAGTAAAGCTGCATTAGGAGGTTGGCACAGCAGTGCGGAGTTTCCAAATAAACCCCCGCTCCCATCCCGGCCCCGGCGGGCCCCGCGCTGCCCAGGGCGGCCGCCAGAGGGCGCGGGCACCATTCCCGAGGGTGCCGCCGCCGCTCCCTCCTTTCCCTTCCCAGCCCGGCAAAGCTCCCGGCACTGACCCGCACACCCCGAGCCGGACACCAGGGGCACACCGCCGGGCTGGCACCGCGCAACTTCGCAGCAGCCGGATGCATTCAGCCTGAACAACAAGGGCGTGCTTTCACAGCAGGGTGTGAGCGCCCAGGGTGTGCCAGCAGAATCGATCCGGGTGTGCCACGAACCTGGCTCGGTGAGCTCGGAGAGCAGCCCCAGCGTTCCCGTAACTCAATTGGCCTCTGCGCTGACAGAGATGTACGGGATTGATATGCAAAGCAGGGAAGCGGTTGTGTTGGTGTCAGGGACAATTAAGGTCTGTGCTCCCTGCCCATTAGCTGAGTGACTCGGAGCTCCTGGAAAGGTTTAGTCATTCCTGTGGGGGATGAAGGACATGGATACTCTGTCTGGGGATATTGATTGAGAAGGACACAAACAGTAGCTAGGATACTTTTTCAGTGACACAGAAGTTAATGATTTAGTGATTCATAGAAGGAAAGCTGCCTTACCACTTTTGGTAATTGTTTGCATTGCAGATAGTGCCACATGAAGTGACCTTGTCAAATTAGCAAAAGCCCGGAGCACTGTACAGCAGGTAACTTGCTGGCAAACTACAGACCTGAGGTTATCAATACGTGAATCTTGCACACGCACACACACACAGTGTTTCATCCTGATTGAGCATGATGTCTAGGAGCTCCTTCTAGTAGAGAGTAGTTCAGAGCTGGATTTCTGTTCAGCTAATCCCATCCTCTGGTGAAAGATCCCAAGAACGCCAACTCTTACTTTTTAACAGACAAGAAAATTAAAACCCACTCTCCTTCTTTTCCCCTACATAGTACAAAAGCAACATTAAGAGACAAAACATTAGAGCAATCCTTCTAGGGATCCACAGGAAAAGGGAAACTGCCTAATTGCTGGGAACCACAGTGCTGTAGCAAAGCATAGTTGCTCCCCAATTTGCTTGCAAGCCACAAGCACAGCAAAGCAAAGCAAAGCAAATCTAGGAGTGAAGCAAGCTCTCAGAAAGAGTAAGAAAAGGGCTCAGCTGCAAGATTACGGGCCTCAAGAGACTCTTAATGGGCTACAGAGACTGTCACCTGCAGGCTACTGTTTGGCTCAAATTCACACTGGCTGAAAGTTTTCACCAGATGATGACTTGCTGGTGGTCTGTCTAGAGTAAGACCGTGCCTTCCTACTCTTTTAACTGTTCTTCTAATTCACGCTAATTTTGCGGTTGTGTCTGATTTATGCTTTCTTCTAACCTACACTGGGAATTATTTTTCTTAAAACATTTCATGCCTCTCTAGTAAATCCAAAAACCATTGGTGTGAAGAGGACACTTTTTGAAGCAGTCATTTAACTTTGCTCAAAAAGCCAATGGCCTGCATATTCAACAGCACAAGTCTCAATGCTGCTACAAGAAAATGTATGTGAAAACTTTTCTTCTTCCTGTTCAGAAACAGCTAGGGTTTGTCATTGGACGTGGAACGTGTTACCCTTCACATGGTAAAACTCTACACAGGGAAAGCAGAACAGTTTTACAAGAAGTGTGACTGAGCAACTTTCCCCCAACTTATGTGGGGAGGGGGGAAAATAATATAATATTTACATGTCCACAGGGATTTGTAGCTTTTCCATTCCAGTGTTCAACGTGAACAATGTACTTCATGGCATCCATGTTTTTACAGATTATTGTGATGGAACCACCCTGTTCCTCTTGAAGCTAATGAAAAATTGACTGTATAGACCAATTCACTATATCCTGAAATATATACGTGTATCAGACCCATATATACCCACTGCACCTCCCTCTGAAATGCACTGATGTATGAAGATGTCTAAGTAACAAGCTACAGTGGGAGTCAAGCATTTTTCCCTGAACACTTCTAATTATTTGCATTTAATTCACTGGTCTGACTCCTGTTTCATTTCTGTGGCATTATACCTGTGCAAAACTACAGTGCCACTGGGGGTAAATCAGGACCAAGAGTTTTAATATCCCATCCTGTTTAATGTGGCATTAATTAGGGTACCTCAGGAGCACTGGGCACTCAATCTCTTCTTTTTTCTTAACTAATTAAAGAAAATACTCTAGCTAAAACCACAGTTTCTTTGATGTGGGTTATTCATACCTTCCTCCCTCCCCCTTAAAATGTTCAGCATTAAGCATGTAAATCATATTGAACATTACCAACCTAAAGGGAAGTGACAGATGACTATGACTGCCATTAAATGTTTATTGCATCCCTGCCATGTAATGCAATTAGATGGCAAGGAACATGTAATGTGTATTGCTCTGGTGGGAGAATGGAGAAATTATTGAATTTTCTCTCTTAATCTATTTATACCTTGCAGTGGGGGCATTAGGTAGATTAAGCTAGGGACAGTGCCCCCATTCAGTATGCTAAGTAGTGTTTGTCACTCATTGCATTATGTGGCAGTGACAGCCAGGAGAGGCCCACACGTTGCAGTAACACTGAATCAGAGAGAAACTGGCTGACGAAGTCTTCTGCTAAGTACACTCTTAGTATCCATTCTTAAATGCTTCTCTTTCTCTCAAATAAGGGGCAAAATCCCTGTCCTCCCCACCACTCAAAAATAAAAATAAAAAAAAAAAGGAAAAAGAAATCCCTAACTCTGGTTATCTTTTTCTTTCTAGGGACTGGTGCCACAGGAGTATCAAGCTGCATGACGTGTTGCTTTAGTAGAACACTGCTGTGCTCCTTCAACTGTACTTTATATGCAGGTGGTTCTTCAGCCTCTACTGAGGCTGAAAACTTCAAAGCTCAATGAACTCAGCTCTATGGCAGCTTCTGGAGGTAGCAAGGTAAAAAGGATCTTCATGTTAAAGCGAGGGCATGAAGCCATTAGAGGGTACAAGTACAAAACCACAAATAAAAGCAGGATTCAACATGCTGTTCCAGCTTTGCTATGGATGCACACTCCTCAGCATTCAAAAATTATGCATTATCTCTGCAAACTCCAGCTCAGACCCTGTGTTTTCCTCAAGCATTTCCAACACTGGCTTTGCACCCTGGCATCTGCAGCAGGCTCTGTTGGGGCAGAGGGAAGGTTACATGACTATGGTCACACCACAGCCCCAGAACCACATCCCACTCTGTGGCGGTCCTGATCCTGAAGTCTCAAAGACTCAGCATGGATCTATCAGCAGGTGTTTTTTTCCAAAAGTTAATTAATCCTTTGAGCATCTGATCTCAAAACTGTCCTCACATTGTGCTAATTCAGGCCTCCTCGGCAGATTTCTAGTGTTTCCTGACTCGAGCATAGCAATGGTCGCTAATGACAGGCTAAGTGGCCAGCTGTGGCTCCTTAATACCTCTCGTAATTGCTGTGCTAACATCCTTCTCCTCCAAGCCTCACAAGTGTTTGTCTGAAGTAATGGATAGATAGCCCTAGAAACCAACAGCCTTTGTTCATCCACAGACAGATCATACCTGGTCAGGAGCAATACAAGGCTTCTCTGGACACCCTGCTGATGCACTTTACACTGTAGCAGCACCATTAAAAGTGTGTCTTTCTCAGAGGGTTACCTCAGCACTTGCTCTCTGTGTTCGAGCTCTGGGCTTAGCCCAGGCACAGCCCCAGTGCCTGCGTGCTCTTCCTGAGCGTGGCACAACAAGGAAGCAAGCACGCAAACGTGAACCAGTGTCTGCATTCCTGCTGATGCCACAGACGTCAGCTGTCCTTCTGTGCAAGAACTGTGGACTGAATTTTATGTAAAACCGAGAAAGTTAATGGTGCAAATTTTATATGCAAAGGTGTTGTAAGAATTTTATTGCACATCAGAAATTCCTGTGTGAGATAAGGCCGTTGAATATGAAACTTAATCAAGAATTACACTTGTGCCTTATCATCTCACTGATTGCCTTAAGCAATGCAGCTTTCCCAGTGAAACAACAAAAAGAGAATGTCTGGGAGACTTTGGCCAATGTATCAGGTTTAGACACTATTTGTCTAACCCATTCAAGGCCGAAGAAACCATTTTCAACATGTTTGGTGGGTTTGCCAGCAGACGAATGGCTACCTCCCAAACATGTCCATCTAGAGCCTTCGCAATCCAATTCAAATCCAGTGAAAAACTGGGAGGTCTTAAATTGTCTTAAATCTACATTCTTGTATAATTTCGCCACCTCACCTTGCTCTGCATCGGCAGAAGTGTGTCTGGGGTTTCTGAAGCCCTATTCCACTGCTCTGCATGCTGCAATAAGCTCTGCTGGTCTGATGAAGTTTCCCAGAAAGCTGTGGAAGGACGTGGCCATCTGCCTGGGCCTACGGCAGAAGGCACTGGAAGACTCCTCCTCCTTATGTGACAGCCTGTATCCTCTACAGACCCATCCTGGGGGAAATGAAACTGAACCCCCGTGCAAAGCCATGGCTGCCAACCCAACGTCACAGTACAAACAGTGTAATTTATTTTGTTAACTGCCTCAAACAGCTTTATCTGTACTCCTACCACTCTCTAACCTCATCACCCCGGTGCCCTTGTGCAAGGCACTGTGCTGCAGTCACAGCCATGCCTAGCACCCAACAGCCTTGAGTCAGCGCCAAAGGGCGTGTGGCTTCACATTTGTCACAGAGAACTTGCAGCCCTGCTAGCACTGAC
Source organism: Pachycephala philippinensis (assembly GCA_013397055.1). Taxonomy (NCBI): domain Eukaryota; kingdom Metazoa; phylum Chordata; class Aves; order Passeriformes; genus Pachycephala; species Pachycephala philippinensis. Next base: position 1,153,055 of record VWZT01002923.1, read on the forward strand.
TGCGGTGGCACCTCAAGTGCCGAAAAACTCAAGCTGCTGCTCTTACTGATCGCTGATGCTCGGAGTGACACTTGGAGCTGCTGCCACGTCCTTCAGTACCAAAAGCCAAACAGTAGAGAAAAGTCTAGGCAAAGAAAGTTCCACCTTTGTTGGGCAGGCTGGCAATACTTATCATTATATTACTCCTCTTGCGGCTGCCATATGGGATATTTCAGGGGGATTCAAGTCACTCCACTTCAGGAACAGATCTAGGCCAGGAACTTGGAAAACAACGAGGGCTATTATGAACTCACCTGCTTGGCCAAAGAAACTTAAGAGCCATAAATAAACTGAGCTTCCACTCAAAAATTTTATTTATATGTTAAAAACCTAACAGGAGCAAAGACCTTCCATGAAGCCTTCGTGCACCTCTCCAAGATCAAAGGATCATAAAGGTGGAAAGCTTCTCTCCCTGAGAAGGGGCAATTATCAGGTGAGACTATAAGTGCCCAGCAAAACCTGAACCATTTTGCTCCTTGCCAAGGGCTTTGTAGCAGTTCAGCTTTCACGCCTTTTGCTTTGTCAGATGAAATATTTGAATTGCTCTATCTAATGATGGGGTGTATATTCACAATGAAAATCCCAGTCCTTCTCACAGTGTTATTTTTGACATTGAGCACAGGAATGCTAAAAGTTTCTGACTGACACCTTTTCATTACAGGGAGAAAAAACTGCACACATCTATCAAATCTCTAGATGCAATAATGTAATATGATTATTGCTAAAAATAAGATCAATTCATGGTACAAAAATCAATTCTAGCAATTTCCAGTGCCAGATATATTGCTTTTATGTCCTTTTGTGTACAGTACTTCAACTAAGTGAAAACTGACACTCAAAAACTCTCATATGAAAGCTCAGCTTTTCAAGAAACTAATGTAAAAAAAAAGTCTTCTCCAGCTGTTAAAGGGGACCAAAGAGAGCCCTCCTGGAAAAACATGCAATATAAAGTCGGTAGATCTGCAGTTGTTGATACGTGGGCAGAAGCCTGTCCATGCAGAAAGGTTCACTCTCCTCCTATTTCCCAGAACTACAGTAATCTGCTGGCAGATAACTAAGCTGTGAGATATACAGGCAAAACATATATTTTCTTGAATGAAGACAAAGGAAACTCAGTCTGTCTGCCTCTCAGATTTGAGAGATTAATAGTATTATGAAGGGAAGGTTTTATTACCACATGTAAATCAGACTTGGAAAACCAAAGAGTGGAATAATACTCCTGTGGAGCCTGTGAAACACCATTTTGTGAATTGGCAAGTCATTGCATTTTGATATTTTTTGGCACTGCAGAGCATCTGCAAACCCGTCATGCTATCTGATAATCTTTTGGTATTTGATAATACAGTACTAAAGGCACAAGTGAACAAAAGGCAGCCAGGGAATTATTTGTGAATTATATGATATTGGTATTCAGTAATTAAGCCTCAGAATTAGTTGGGAGAGGAGAGCATTAGATTTCAAAATTGCTCTACTGAGTGCAATATTTGTCTTCTGTGTCAAACACATTTATTCAACTGAGTCATGCAGATCTGCTTCCAAGCTTTGAGACTTAATGCCTAGTGAAGGGCTTGAAAATGACTGATTCCAGCATTTACCATACACTCACAGCTGAATCCCCAACCCCTTTTCATTCCCAAACTTCAGCAGGCAGGCAGGATTGTAAGACTTCTATCCTTATTTTTAATGTACAAGTATATCCTGGTTTGTGTAATCCCAAGTAAAAAAATACCTATTTCCCTGACTCCTTGTTTGACATAAAGCTTCTCTAAGTAAATGTTTCTTACACAGTCAATCTTGTTTTTACTGAAGCCAGTTTATGAAAATCCCACAAACTTCACACAGAGCTGTCAGACAGTAAATGTTTGTCCCAGACTGCTAAAATTGAGTGGTTCACCACCTTACAAAGGAGGTATCCATTAGAGCATAGATTTAACCGAAAATAAGAGAAATTATGGGCAACAAAGAGAGGAATTTCATTGTGAAACTGATGCAAGGGACTATAAAACATCTGGAAGATGTTAGTGACTTCATTGGCTGAAATCAGAGAGCATGCTATCTGCTCTCTGAGAGCTGACTCTCCTTGACTTAAAGGGGAAAGAAGACCTCAAGCGAGATAGCAGATGAGTTGTTACTGAGGGTAAGCTGGCACTCCTCATGCAGGCACTGATGAAATACCAGAGGGAGGCTCTGGCTGTGCTCACTCTCCAAGGGGGAGACAGACAGCCTAAGCTCCTCTCCGATGGGTCTGAGCATCACCACTGTCGGTCACTCCAAAAACACAGCGTGTGCTCAACCCCAAGAGCTGAAGCACTCCACAGCCTCCACCACTTATCACCCCTTTGGATACTCTGAGCAGGAAGGAACCACTCTCTCCTTCTGACTTACCCTCTTTATTCACACAGACACACACCCACACCCACTTGCAGAAAGAAAAGCTTTGTTTGAAGTCTCACAGATTTTACTGTTTTCCTTCTTTTTCTCCCTTAGAGGGATTTTAAATATTCAGGTATTTTTGTCTAAACAAATATTTGCAATTATAAAAGAATACTCCACGCTCAGGTAAAATGCCTAATGAGATGGCAGAGGCAGAATGAAGTGGCAGAAAGTGTTACAACTAGACTGGGAGACTACACTAACATACACTAACATGTTTCAGTTGCTTTTGTCTCTAGTCTCCTCTAATATTCTCCTGGGCCCTCCATGGTTACAGATTCAAACAAACTGAAAATCAGCCCTTCCCATCCTGTTCTGAAAGGCAAACAGTCCTCTGCCATTAAAACAGATGTCCTGGTTGTGGGTATTATTAATAATAGGAGTGTGTTGTGAAAAAGTCCTGTACAGGCTGGGGAAGGGACCTTATCCCACTGGTGTTCTCTGGAAAGGTAACGTCAAGGTGAAGTCCCATCCTTGGCAATGCTAATGGAGGTCTTTCCGCAGGCTGCTGGGGAGACAGGGTTTGACCCCCACTGTGTCCTTCCTCCACTTCACACCATCCCCCCTGCTTCAGGTACCAGCCTCCCTTCACAAACTTCTCAACTTTACTGCCTCAGGCTACTACTGATGTTCCTTTTAACTTGTTTCCCAAGACAAATCTGACTTTTATGTGCAGTGTAAGTCAAAGGTGATAACAAAGCTGTTGAGATTTATTTTTCCTGAATTTACCCAGTAATTCAAAGATGCATTTCAAAATAACCACAGCAATCCTGATTGGTGCTGAAAAACATCAGCAAGAAGACAAAGTAGTGACAAAACATGAATTATCATGTTCTTCTTTACAAGTTATAAATGGCCTTATTTCTTTCTTAGTTTTATTTACAATCCAATCTGAGTATTATCCATCTACGTTTGCTCCTTTTTGCCAGTATTCATGGAGTTATTTTCATGGAAAATTTTTATGTACACTTTCCTCCCAAAGTCTTTGTGTTGGCAATATACCATTTCACCTGGCAAGGCATACAAAATATTAAGAGCCCATCCTGCTTCCCAGCGCTAGAAAATAGTAAATCATAAGTATGCTGCTGACACCCCTAGATATGCAATACATCTTAAATACAAATTTTCAGACAAATGATCAATCACACCGCAACCCAATGGACTTTGGAGAATCACAAATAATTTCAGTGCTACCTTATGCAGATGCTGAAAAACAGTGGTGAGGATGACCAAAGGAATCATAGAAACTAAAGCTAATGACAAATACGCTAATCCACATTAACGCCTCTGTTTGCTCTGGGAGATAAAAACCATTACAACTAATGACAGCATCAACCTTATCAACAGCATCCAGAGAAGTGACGAAATATTTGGATAGCTGCTGGGACAGCCTCTGAAAACAGTCTGCAGAACTCAGCCAGAAGCTTTTTAAAACAGGTTTCTGGGGATGGGGTTTTTCTTAAGATAGGCTGGTCTCCTCACATTCAGGGCCACTGCCAGAGGTAAACCTGCTGCTGTGACCACCCTTCAAAATTATGTGCAGAAACAAAATATGGCAGTGAAAAACATGCAAATTAACTGAAGGTTTGAGAAACTCCAAAAATAATCACATTTAAGCCCAGAATATTGGGAAGAAGTGAGGGGCAGAAGGAGATAGGGAGCAAGGCAGAGAAAAAACTCTTGAAAATTATTTCACATAGTCACAGGAAGAAGAAGTTGGAAGGAAACGCTGAGGTTATGCTGGAGCAAATTTCACATGCTTTAATGTATTTCTGCTTTCATTTGTTTCATGCTTGGGAAGTAGTGAGAACCGACAACTACAAGGGACACTGTCTAAATACAAAGCAGAGAGCAAACCCTAACAGCATGTCTTTTAAAAAAGGAAGGAAACATGCCAGTTCTCCATTACATGCTTTCATTGGTCAAGTCCACATACAAAATAATTTATACAACACCCCAAAGTTGCCTGCACGTATTTTTGTAGCCAGAGAGCAAGCCAACAGCAGAATTATTTTTGCTGGGAGACTCAAAATTACTGGAGAGCTTTGCCTCCCAGATCTGGTTTCCATGCCACTCTTCACTTGCCAACGAAGCCTTGAGTATCAGCACACACAAAAGGAGAATTTCCTGAACTTTTACGAAGTAGCAGTTTTTTTCTTGCATTGGGGCCGATGCCAATAAAACAGTCAAATATTAGATTAATTAAAGTACGAATGCAAACATAACTAACGAAACAGCTGCAAGAGGTTGAGACAGACAAAAGTGCTGGCATGTCCTGGTATTCCCTCTCTGTATGTTCTGGAGCATGTTTTGGAGACTCAGGTTGTCTGAAGACTTCATTTAATATTCCAGATTGCAAACCATTACCAAGCATGGTTCATTGCTCATCACAACAGATATCCTGGCTGTCTTGCTGCATCTTTTTCATGCTTTTCCTTGAAACAAATTTGCACTTGTAAGGGACATTTTTAAACATTTCTCATAGAATAACAGAATGACTTGGGTTGGAAGGGACCTTAAAGATCATCTAGTTCCAACTCTCCTGCCATGGGCAGGGACACCTTTTACTAAACAAGGTTGCTCAAAGCCGCATCCAGCCTGGTCTTGAACACTTCCAGGCATGGGACAACCACAGCTTCTCTGGGCAACCTGCTCCAGTGGCTCACCACCCTCACAATAAAGAATTTCTTCCTAATATAAATCAGTTTAAAGCCATTATTCCTTGTCCTAGCCTTTCACACGTCCTTGCAAAAATACCCTCTCCATCATTCTTGTAGGCTTTCTTCAGGTACTGAAAGGCCACAATTAGGCCAGCCCTGAGCCTCATCTTTTCCAGGCTGAACAAACCCAATTCTCTCAGCCTTTCCACATAGGAGAGGTGCTCCATTCCTCTGATCAACTCAGTGTCCCTCCTCTGGACTCATCCCAACAGGTCCATGTCCTTCCTGTGCTTGAGTTCCAAGATGTTATTAATACATAATTGACTGACTAACACAACACCTCAAAATATTCCACAGAAAGACTAAGTCTGGATATGGAAAGCACAGTGTCTCCATGATACCAGAAGTGGGCAGTTGTGTTAGATACATGATTCCAGTTTCCCAGCTCAAGCATTTGCCCTACCATGTATAAATTAAGTGAAGCAGATTTATTTGCAGTGTAATGTACAGCACCATATATTAAATGACTGAAGCAGATTTATTATGTGCTAGATTTGAAAACAGCCTTTTAAGAATTTTCAATAATCCCAATATCAAAGCAAGATTTAGAGTGGTAAACTATATAATAAAATACATTTAAGAAAAGAATAAAACCTTCAAGTATTTTCCCTACCCTGCGCAAATGAATGGCATTTCTGAATTTAATTCATACGTAGGCAAAGGACCCATACAAAATCTCATCAACACTGAATTCCAACTAGAATATCTTAACAAAAACATAAGTGGTGTGTAAGTCACTCTCCATCCATTAAAAATTACAGTACTACACCAAAGAGAATGGAATGTCCTCGGGAAAACATAAAATAATGCAACTTAATTTTCTGCTGTTTTTATCAGCAGTTTAAATTCTTCAGTAATCTGACCTTGAATGCAACAGACAAGTAAAAGGCAGTCCTGAACATTTAAACCCTAAGAATGTTTTGCACAGGGACAGAGTAAGACTATGTCTCTGTGTAGAAATCCTAGTCAGGCTCCTTGAAGGGCAATCAAAGGGTGGACAGCCCAAGGTGAGTGCAACTCTATCATTCTTCTTTCATTTTGTTCTGTACTTACTACAGCATTTGGAAGAAATAATCTAATATCCATAGGTTATGTAGCTTTCTGATTTGGAAGAAATGGGGAAAAACATAAGAAGGAACTCATCCTGTGCCAGGCAAAACCAATACCAGAAAAAGTAACCCCAACGAAAAGGCAGGAAATTTGCTTTGAATACATTACGTCACTAATTTTTGAATTCAGTGTTCAGTGAATACCAGAGGATGAATTGGAAACCCTGGCCCAGTTTGCACACAAGCGGCAGAAATACACCCAAAACCCCAACTGTATCTTGGCCCAAAGCAAGCCCCATTTCTCCAGCCAGCAGTTTCAGAAGTGTCTAGCACAGGCTATCCCTGCAGTGCAAATTGCGACGTAATTCACTTTACTGTGACACTGAGAACCAACCCTCAACATCTGAACAGCAAAATAAAGTTGTGAACCACACCAAGAGGGAACCGACTTGTTCTGCAGAGCAGGGATTTTTGGTTTGTGTGACCTTCTGTAGAAGGTGCAGGGCTTAGCTGGCCTCCCCCAGGAGCATCATGCAGCTTATTAGAGAAAGGCCTGCTACAGTTGTGACAGAAATGAGTACCTGAGGCAGTTCCTACAGGATTTGATCATCAGGGTGTCTTGAGGACTCTGCATAACTCACATTGTTACACAAATGCCACGTAGAGGAAAGGAAAAAGGGGGAATGATTCATGCATGGGCAGGGATGCTTTTGAGCGAAATGCCCAGAGCATGAAACACGACCAGAAAGCCAAGGATACCTTAAAAGCCACTGCAACAAAGTCCCATTTTGTAGCTAATAGCGATTTGAATGAAGCTTGAACTCTTGTTCCACACTTCCAAAAAGCAAGGGTGTTTTTTGTCCAGTTGTCCAAAATATGTTGCGCTCTGGGCTGTAGCTGTGGGGAGTTCACTTTCCTTCCCAGACTAGTAAAATGAGTGTGAGTGCTTAGGACATATCTTATCCAGGCTGTAACCCTTGCTTCTGAACTTGGGAGGAATGTGACTTTTCTCTTAAAGCATATTTGGTGCCAGTACTGCTGTACCCCAGTGGTGCTTCTGTGCAGGAAATCATCATGTCTGGGATTCAAAAACCCACGTGGACCCAAAGGTATATTACAAGGGAGTAACAAAAATATCTTCAAATTCAAGAGCAGGCAGAAATCTCACTTAGCCTGGAGAGGTCACTGGTTCTACCCTGTCCAAAGAAGCCCTCAGCATCAAAGGAACGATAAAAATAGCCAGATTTGTAACAAAGGTCATCACTTCTTAACTTCCGTAAAGCAATAAATGCCAAACTGCAGGTAAGAGGTTATGAATGTTAATGGATTTACAGACCAATGGGAAGTGCTGAGTGGCAGGAGTCAGTGGAGTCAGGGCGAAGGTGCAACCCATCCAGAGAGAAGGGCCAAGGCTTTCAGAAACAGTTCATGGTTTTGCCCAAATCTACCATGGGATCCAAGCACAATAGAGAAGCTACACAAACTGCTTTAAGAGGAGCACCCTTAGGTCAGTAGTTATTTTTCCACATCATAAATCACTCAGCTGGGCAAACCGTGGAAGCCAGACAGAGGGCTAGGCAGCAGCACATGGCAAAGGCCTCATAACAGCTCTTCCTTTCCTGACAGACACATCAGCAGCACCTGGCACAGATGTTTGGCAGTTGTGTTCACCTGCAGGCACACGGAGATTGGTGTGTGCAGCTCAGGGACAAAAGAAGCTGAGTCAGTCACCAGGACAGCAATCCTGGCCGTGCCCAGGGAGCCAAATGACTCCTCATCAGACTGCTGCACGTTCCTACCTTTGAATGGTGCTGTGAGGCACTGACAGCTTTGTTTGCACTCATTCTTTTTGTCAGCTGGCTTATGCAGAAGCATTTATAGACACCTCAGCACTGCCTCTCCTACTCCCCAGCCTGGCCACCAAAGCCATCGCACACCCCCAGGAAGAAAAAGCAGGCATTTCTGGAGCACATACTGTGTTTGGAAAGGATTGATTAATCCCAGCTCTCTGTCTTCATGTTTGTATCCATCCATTTGTATTTTTTGTCTCTCTGTCAATCCAGTTCTCCCTCAAGTCTTTTTTTCACTGTCTTCTGTTACAAAACAGGGAGTGTCTGTTTTCCTGAATATGTACTGCCTGGAAATGCAGTTGAAGATAGTGTATACAATTGTGCTTCCTCCTTTTATTATTTCTGGAGAGCCGGGATCCAAATACTTTTTGGCATCCTTTATCCTTAAATCTTCTTTTGATCAATAAATAAAAGAATTCTGCAGCTTATTTGAAGTGGATAGAAACTAAATATTAGCAGCCATCAACATGTTTTTGACTTTCAAATACATAAATCTATTCACGTATTGACATGTGCAATTGCAAAGAAGTTTAACCAAAATGTTCCATTAAAAGGAAAATAACCAAACCCCTATCTTTGTGTTATTTACACAAGAAAAAAAAAGGTAGCATGTTTGCCTGTACCCTTGTAGATTCACTTACACCCTGCAACGCATATTAGACATTTCAGGTAACCTTGCAGTTTTTGTACAGTATCTCAGAAGGTTACTCCAGCTCTTTCCTAGGGGTGGTCCCACACAGGGAGACTGCTCCCACACAGGGAGACTTCAGGGCTCCCACATGGGGAGACTTCAGTCAATGGAATTTCTAGGTATATCTGCCAAAGGAGGAAATGAAGAGACTCTAATGTACTGCAGGTCTCCACTGTCCTCCAGTGCAGACACAATTTCATAACCACCAGAGCCTGAATGGTCACCGCTCAAAACATAAACCAGAAAATAGAACACATATTATGACTTAAAAAAAAATACATAAAGGAGAACTGCCTCGTACCTGTTTCCTGCACTGAGAAAGGCAGCAACATCCGGCCCTCAGTTTCATGACAGCTAATAAAAGTGCAAGAGCCGAGCCAAAGACCAGTCCTGTGTTTTGGGATGTGTCTCTTTACGGACTGATTTTGTAGTGTTCTGAAGCAGACGGGAGCTCCAGACTGCGAAGGAAAGCCATTCACCCTCTGGACACAGGCAAAGTCTTGATTAGTGCTATCTAATGCTCCTCTACCAACCCCAGACCACCCACCATCTCCAGCCAATGCTGGCCTCTTCAAATACAACTGGTGCCTGATACAGGGGCAAAGAGAGGACACTTCTCCCGAGTAACTGCACCAAGACCATGAGGGACTTGCAGCTTTGAACGATGCACTATTGCAGCACAGCTGCTTCGTGTGAAACCCAGCACAGCCTTCCCCTGAGCACAGCCCCCATGAGGCACAGGGACAGTGGCACAGATGAGTGCCCTCCCCTTCACAGCTAAAACAGTGTTGGAAATCCTCTGGGAAGATTTGTCCATCTGGTGAGGAGAAAAGGAGGCTTTTATGAGGGGAGTGAGTAACAGAAAAGCTATGTAGGGGCCCCATTAGAGTCACAGAACCTCACACACGTGGGCAAGAAAGCTGGAGTAAACCACATGGCAAGGAAAAAATTGGGCAGGACCGGTCCTCAGAGGCACCGGCAGAGCCGGACCAATGGCTCAGCACAACAGAGCCTCTCCAAGAGGGCATTTGGAGCCCCACTCCTAATTTTATCTGTATCTTGCTGACCAGCGGTGCAGAGGAGTGGCAAAGATGAGCTGGGCCAGCAGCATTTAGGCTGGACACAAATCAGACCGTAGTGCAAAAATCCAGCACCCAGTTCCTACATTCTCCATAGCCTTTTCATGGAAACAAACACCACCAGCAGCCATTTTCATACCACAAATTACTTCCATGTTTTCTCTGAGCCCACCAGAGGGGAATTCCTGTGTCTGCTCATTCCCCCAGTCCTGCCTCCCGCTCCTCTGGTTTCCATCTAAAATGGAGATAATTATACTAGCCTCTCTCCAATATGTTTTTCCTACTGCAAATAAAAATGCACGACATTCACTCAAAGGCTTCTGAGCTTTCACTATGCAAAGGCACCCTTTCTCAGGGGGCGTGAGCTTTGTATTTCACAGCTAAGATGGCCTTAATTAATTTAAGTGGCACAAAAAGAAAATAAGTTTAAGAAAGTAATAGAATGATACACTGAAAAGTCATTCCAAATTTTATTATGCATAGTTTTTAAGTTAGTGGATAATTTTTTAATCCAATGTACCATATTTAATGTTCTACCTAGCCAAATCCATAGATACCCGCAGCTCTTTACATTTCTTCCTCTGCTAGCATAATACACTGGCTCAAGTGTGACTACTGTTTATTTTAACTTTGCAAAATTGATCCCAGCTTCATATTTTTGAGACAGATTGGTCCATTTCGGTACATTTCCAGAATAAATCCTGCCTGTTCTTTCAAAGTGAGACAGACTCTTGACATACCACCGTTGTGACTGTGGAAGGCATTTCTGGCACACGTAGTGAGTGATTGACTTCTCTGCATGTTTTCATAGTGATAAATATGTGGTACCATTAGGCAGGAAAACAAAGCATTCCCCCAAAAAATCTCTGCTAAGCAAATTTCAGAGTGAATTGGTTAGTATAGATACATCATGCTCTCTTTTCTCTGCTAAGAGGTATTTAATTCCACAAAATTCACTCACTCCCACATAATTTAAACCGCCAAAATGGAACATTCTACTTTCCCTTTTCTGCACATGTAAAAAGAACAGGCAATCTTGCCAAGGTTAACTATACAATCTTGTTAGGCTTCTATAGATTTCATTAATGCCTCATAAAAGAGAATCAATAAAACTCCTTGCACGTCAATATAAAAAATGACCTTTCGATTTACTCTTTAAGATACAAAAAAAGAGAAAATTAATCAATGGACGTTGTCAAAATTTCTCTGATAAGAGCTCCTGCAACAGGGAGTTTAGATTAAGAGTTCTTCAGAGAAGTTATGTTTCTGGTCTGAACTCTTTCCTAAGGATCTGGTTTTGATCCTATTGGGAAACTTTGTTGGGACTACTCATTTTAGGCTGCACACAACCGTGCAAGGCTGCAGATTAGACGTGTGGGATTACTCACCCACTGAAGCACAGATCCTTGTATAAGTGTCATCACAATTCAAAGGTTAAAAGGACTGCTCACAAGGGAAAGGATTTCTACAGAACTGTGTCTTTAATCCCATCCTTGCTACAAATTTTCCTTTGACATTTTTCCTTGCGCATGAAAGTCCACAATGCTTAAACTGACTTTTTCAGTTCCTTTCATGTAATTTACAGCTTAGCATACCCAGCAACCACACCAAAATGACATTTTCCTAAAGCATCCCAGCAGAAGAGTTGATAACAAACAGCTCTGTCCTGGCACCAGTGTTAGCGCTCAAAAACAAGGGCCTAATCCATGGCCTTTCCACTGACACTTTCCATCTATTCTGCTCCAAATTCCTCACTCAGACAACTTGTGGGATCCCCCTTTACATTGCCTTTGGGTTTTACAGTTTCATCCTGCATTCAAATGTAATAATGACCCATTGATATCTTTTTAATGGCTCGATGGACCAATTCAGAAAATTGTTTTAAGTCCCCCCTCCTACTTCTGCAAGTTTTCTCAGGTGGATAAGGAACAGTTTCACATTAAAAACAAGCAAAGAAACAAACAAACAATCCAAACCAAACAACATCAAGAGATAACCTGGTGGCAATAGTAAACCTTTTTCTTCTTTTTAAAGTACCTCTGTTGCTTAATGTGCCTCATAGCCACAATATAACAGATAGTTCATATAGATGATGACACATGTATTTTCAAAAGTACCAACTCTTAAGTTCATGTGACTTTTCTTTTGATTTTCAACAGGTTTTTCCTCCCTGCCTGCCTTAGCTCATCCTGAATAGTCTTCCAGACTGAACTGAGGATGCTGAGGTCATTCCTGAAGCAGGGAAGCCCAAAGCCTCCAATGTCAAGGTCACATTGAGTCCACTAGATTGTAAACCACTACTGACACGTGTGGGATGACTGTGGGGCCACTCACAGTCATTAGGCCAGACCAGTCCTCTTTGTGCATGCTGGTGTCCTAACAAAATGGAGCAGCAGCTCCTTTATCACTACCTCCTCCTTCTTGACTCAAGTATCCATGCACAACATACCTGACCTTTAAACAGGCTGCCTGCATGTGTTTGTGTCTGTCTCGTGGTTTTGAAGTGGCTGGTAAATACATACTACTCTGCTTCCGCCTTCTCCAGCCTCAAACCCCACAGGTTTGTTCCCATCCCAAGTTTTCATGCAAGAGAAAAGAATGTTTAGTCTATACCTTGTATTTATGAACTTTATTTTCAGGGGAAGAGGATGCTTGAACTTCTTTATACAATGCAGTATTTGTCTTACCACCCAGGAAAATAAAAATAAAGCCTGCAGTGTATTCAAAACTCTTAATTCTACAAAGAAATGTATGTTTTCCGCTGTTACTAATATTTGAAATCATTAGTCCTAGCAGGTTCATTTTTTTGTGTTTTCATTTTCTATTGCCTACTTTGATAGAAGACAATGAGGACAACTAAGTTTTATCTCAGTTTCTGTAAATACCCTCTAAAATGATCAAAAATGACGGGTCATTGTCATAGCAAAGAAGATGGTCTTGATGGTACACAGAAAAATTCATCTCAGTTTTTGTTCAGAAGTAGGGTAATGTTCTGAGAACAAAAAACTGCAGAGCATTGGGGCAGTGGGAACATACAGCCTTTTCATTTTAATTACTAAGTCTTTGAAGAGGCTTTGCATCAGTGGGATTGTGGGTGATTGCAAAAACTTCCAAAGATTTTTTTTTTTTTTTTAAATAAAAAGCCTCAAACAATTTGAAGTCATAAACCAGCATTTTAACCAATAATTGCCCTTCTAGATGCCTATCTTTTCTTTAGGCTCTCCTAAGTGGGACAAGATCTTGTAAAGATACAAACCTTTTCCTGCTCATTTTAGTGGTAAATAATCTCTCTCTTTGTTAACATTGGGACTGCTCTCTGATGTACTTTGCAGCATCTGCTCCTTTTTCTCCCCAGTTCTTTTAAAAGCGTTCTTAGAGTCATGGAAATTTTTTCTGTCCAAACAGACCAGATAGAAATCTCTCCTCCAGGAAAGAGTCTTACAGAAACCCTGACTGTTAACAGCCCTCAGCTGGAGCAGAACTGAGACACTGAACGTGGGGAAGCTGTGCTGGTTTACACAAAATGAGAGGTTCAGCTGCAAGCATGCTTTGTGAAGACCAGCTCTTCTACTTAGTTCACCATTCTGAGCATAATCAAAAGTTTCAAAACATAGAGCCTCTAGGCTGCAATTTATTGGGAACAGATGGGGCTAAGCAGCACACACAATTTACCTGTGCACCTAAATATTGTAATATGTATTTACAAGCATAAATAGAGCATCTGGTGTCCATTTCCTCGCTAATGAAAACACCCTTGGCCTTCCTGAACTCCAGACCTACACTGCCACAACTACTTGCTCTTTATACACACAAGTCATATCTGTTGGCCTGAGTCATAAAAACCTGGTGTTGCACAAATTCTCATTAATAATTTCGGTTCTGTCCTGGTTTTGGGTGGGATAGAGTTAATTTTCTTCCTAGCAGCAGGTATGGTGCTTTATTTTGGATCAAGGATGAGACTAATGGTGGCAACACACTGATGTTTCAGGTGTTGCTACGCAGTGTTTATACTGAGTCAAGGACTTTTCAGCTTCTCACCCCACCCTGCCAGCAAGGAGGCTGGGGGTGCATAAGAAGTTGGGAGGGGACACAGCCAGGACAGCTGACCCAAAAAGGGATATTCCATACCATATCCTGGTATGATCAGTATACAAGCAAGGGGGAAAACCAGACAGGGGCTGCTGCGCAGGAACTTTGCAGGTGAACAATTGCCCTGTGCTTCACTTGTTTTGTATATTCTAATTATTTTATTGTTGTTATTAATATTACTAATATTTTTTCTTCCTTTTCTTCCTATTACACCATTTTTATCTCGATCCATGAACTTTACTTTTTTTTTTCTCCCCAGTTGTCTCCCCCATCCCACGGTGCGGGGGCGGAGTGAGCCAGTGGCTCTGTGGTGTCAGCTACCTGCTGGGTTAAACCACAACAGGCTCCTACAGGAGCTGTCAATTAAACTATGGCAGCAGCTGAAATCTAAAGGTCACATCATCTAATATGAAACAACACAGCATTTGATAAACAGCACAGAGCACAAGTCAGAAGACCTAACTTTGGAAGGTCGAGCTATTGCCAGGTAAAACTCCATGCATATAGGAGCATCTTCCCAAATAATATTTCATTGGCAGTAAGACACTTCCTTAGCAAGAGACTTGCATGAAACTTTAAGCTGGGTTTGTGGGAAGGAAACACGTAGGCTCAGACAAGCTATTTCAGTCCAGCAATTCCTTGTGGTTAGTTAATTATATATACTAATAACTTCCCAATGACAGCGTCTGGATGCGGCCTGCCCATACACATAACAAAGCAATTTAATATTGTTCATGCACTGCAATGTTCTCAAGCAATGACTCACGCTTCCGTGCAAGTTCTCATACTACAGAAAGCTAAGAATTGGGACTTCAGCTTTCCAAAATTAAAGTACTGCATTCAGGAACCCCTGGGATCTCTCTAGAGAGAGTGACCTGCTAAATACTTTGTAGCAACACCTTTGCAAATCACAGCCACGGATTCCTAGGCGCCTGTAGGACGCTGATTGGGACCCTTAACACGGATCGCAAGTACCACCATGTAGTTTTAAACAAATCAAAATGTGGTGATGTATCTTAAAATATCGACCACCACCAAACGCAAGGCAAAGGAGCTCCCTTTACACAAACAGGCTTTGTTTATCCCTTCAAGGAGGTAGGGAGTAAAAATAAGAACTCCTGCAACATATCCCCATGTTATTGCCTACCTCATAAAAAGTATTAGCTGTGGTTTTTATTTTGGGGGGTGGGATCTTGAGAGGTTCATAGCTTGGAGGGGGCAGCATTTATGAAGGAGCCTGGCACAGTTTTGGAGACTGATGATTTTTCCAGAGAGTGCAACAGCCAAAAAGTTTGAAAATTTATGTCAACTGCAGAACAGGAGTAAAAAAATTCCCAAAGTGAATATTTTTACAAATTTGCCTTTCTAAATAGTACTTTAGTTACTTTGTTTCTTATTTTATTTTAGAGGTTAAAGAACATTTCCAAGTAAACAAAAATTGCAAAATGTTGTCTTTTGCACAACTGCTTTTTAAGGTCTTTGACTTTTCTGAACTGGACAAACCATACACACCGTTCCAATGCCCAAAGATGATTTAGCAGCCTCATGCAACCCCAAATATTCTGCAGTAGACAGACAGCTGGTCACCTTTTCTTCCTTCTGTTTAAATACAGGTCCAAAGCCTTCCCAGAAAGAGGGGGCCCAGCACACAACACAGCATTATAGGTCCCCCAGCAGTCACTACAAGCCCAGCTCCTGGTCACTTTTGGTTTTCCAGCCCTTTGGCCACTTGAATTAGCTGCTTAACCAGCCACTTCTTAGTGTCTTATGCACGTCTTTCAGGCTTAGTATACAATATACAGACATCCAGACAGATAAAAATAGTAAAACTTTAAGACAAAGAGTATTGGCACTGCAATGACTTTTCCAATGAAAAATTTTCATGGTTGTATTGAAGCAATTGTGCCGTGCCAATGTGAATGGCGTCATTTTGTTAGCTCCAGCATAATTTAATTACATAATTTTCCCAGCTCATGAACGTGTCTATATTTACTTTTTTTATAATAAAATACAATAATGATTTCTTAAAATAATTTTCAGGCAAAGTAGTGCAAGAAATTGGGAAGGAACATATGGTAAAAGTAATTTTTGACCTATGTTTTATCCTTAAAACCCAAACGTGGATTCAGTATTAGAATCAAAGCACTCTAAGTATATTATGAAATATTTACAGCTGTTATTACTGCCTGATTTATGTGTGCCAAAGACCAGATTATTCAGGCTGGTTTCACAAGCAATATGTCAGTAAACAGGATTTTGTTTGGTAATTATATTAAACATGTCCATATAAGCTTTGAATTAATTATAAACCATATTTTACTGTACTTGATAAAAGCACTAAGCAGCAAGAACTAACGATGGCAAAAAGGTCTCCTCTCATTTTCAATAAAGCTTTCCATGTGAAAATCTGTCAACATGAAAAAGTTACTGCTTGTAATTAAAACCAGGCTTTAGTTCAGTAATATGTTTACATGTTATGTTCCAGAAGGGGGAAAAATGCAATTAAATTACTCTCCTTAAACCCTGTGGTTCACAAACACACAATCTGCTCTGGGCACGCTACTGATGTCAGCTCTTTCAGCAAGGAAGACAAAAAAAAATCAGGCTCAGCCTCATGACACGTGTGAGAGTTTTGCACTACTAACACTGTGTGGTTGGAGTGTGAGGGAGCCCTGGAGATACACTCACAGGATGTTTGCAGTGGACTTGTCTGCCCACATCAGGCATTTCAGCTGTGCTCCTGTCAATACTTGCACAAGGCTTTGCTAATGGACAGATAATGACACAGCAGAGGCAGAGGAGGTTACAGCAATACTTCACCAGGCTTGGGAGAGGGTTAGTGAGCAACTAATTACCCCTCTGCTCCAGCTCTCACTTAACTTACTAAGCCACCCCTTCCCTGTCCCCACAATGGCTTTATAGCACAAGGTCTGTTTTCAAAGCAGACTTCAAAGTGACTTCTCTGAATTAGACCCACTGCCAAACCAGGTGCTAAACTGTGCTTCTGTGGGTGCCAAGACCACAGAACTGGAATCTCAGCCTGCTGCTGCTTCTGAAGATGAACAGTAAGCCCATCACCTGTAACACTTCTCTATACCAAGCACACACCATTTTTTCACCATCCTTTTCAACCCTCTTTCTGATCCATAGAGACGGGTGAATGCTATCTGCTGTGCCACTGGTTAACTAGAATTTCAGACCATAGGCATACAAACAATATCTTCACACATTTAAAAGTTTTCACACTGCTGTAATGAGACATATTTGCTAAATAGCCAGGAAACAACCTTCTTCCATGGCAACCCAGTGCTCCACATGAGAAAGCATCTTACAGACTTCAATATAAACTTTTCTCAAACAACGTCATATTATATTTAATGATAAAAAACCAAGCAGATAAGCAGCACTGTGCTTATCCTGTATTACAGAAGCCTGTACACTAGATTTGTTAATCTAGCTTTAATTCAGAAACCTGACACTCCCTGCTTTTCTTGTATCCATTTTTGTTTCTCGTTAATGCAACCAGATGGTGACTTCAGTTTGATTACAATTCTGCCTACTTTAATGTGAACTCTTCATCTTACTACTATCAGATGACATTTGCTTTTCTTAATGTACATAGTTTTAGGAAAAGTACAGAAGTGCTATTGCTGTGTTACATGAAAAATTCCAATATACATTTAGCTGACATAGCATCAGCTGGTGTTTAAACTTGGCTTAGCTAATGGACTTTTAATGTCAGTGGGGTTGTGTGCAGTTACTGGCTATTAGCAGGAATGGGCCCTTTCTATAAAAATCACTTTTCCTCAAGTGTGTTGTTTGAACATTCCTTCCCCTGATTTAGTGACTGTCACCAAATACAAAACAAATGCAAGGACGCTGGAATCTACTGTTATCTTTAAAACCAACTTAACCTCAGCCTGGCCTCTGCAAACGAAATGTGTTCTTGCACTGGTATTAGTGAATATGAAACTTCAAAGACAAAAGACCAAATTTTCCTTGCCTTGCTCCAGTGAGTAAATCCCAAGCAATCCAGTGAAAATAGTCAGACAGAAAGTAAATTTGATCACAATACTGTTATCTATTGATTTCCCTAAACAAAAAAAAAAGGCAATGAAACCAAATACTGGTAAAATAAGCTGATCGGTAAAACAAAGCAGATTAATAGTCCACACATAGTCACTTTGCCACTTAAATTCATTTTCTTTGCAAATGTTTCTCATCAATGCAAATTTGAAACTTTATTCTTGAGACCAGGAGATGATAGAAATGTTTATAAAGTAAGTAATTAAATTAGGCATTTTAATTTTTTATTTAAGATTTGGAAGTTTTTATCCAATAGCCATGCTTATTACAAAGAATTAATATATAACTTCGGGGGGTGGAGGGAAGAAAAAGATTCATATAGAAATCTTTCAGGACAAGCAAAGGACAAAAGTTAGCAGCTGAACAGCTTTGCCTTTTGCAGTGCTTGTAAAAGGCATATGGCACTTCTCATTCTCCTGCCTACACCAGGATAACAACTGCTTTTGTTACCAGCTACTAGGCTGCACTTCTAACTCAAAATTTCGGAGCTCATGCTTTTAGTAGCAGAGGTCTTTAGTTCAAAAATGACTGCTGAGGCAGGAAATTGCCACACATTTGTGTGTAACAGATATTTACATGGATATCTGCCTACAGTTAGTGACATTTGGCTGTCAGTGTTCTGATCTGAAATACTGTAACAAAATCCAAGAGAAAAGACATCTACCTGAAAGAATCTTGCCAACTTGTTTTCAAGCAAGGCACCGTATTAATTTCTCTACAGGAAAGTATCACATTGCTACATGGAAGGGAAATGGAAATCTTCAAATTTATTCAAGTTATTTAGCTTCAAAAAAACAAACAAACAAAAAAAAAAACTAAGCAAAAAAGAAACAACCCCACAAAAAAACTTGCCACCAAGCAAGATGAGTTCAAGGTCTGTTCATCCTAGAGTCTCACTCTACTGTGTCAACATATTTTTAACACAGAAGCAGATCAGCTTCTGACATTTGCTGGCTCTGAAATTAATGGAGACACATTTGTTGGTGGTCATAACCTGGCCTTGTACCACATAAGTCTATCCTTGGTATAAACACTAGGCATTTAAAAAACAACAAAACTAAAGGAAACTGATAGTGAAACTGACAGGTCCCAGTACTGAACTTTCTAGCTACAAACTTTATAGTTACTTAGGAACTAAGAAATTAGAAACTTCCTATTTGCTCCAGTACAGCTATTTTGCACGGCAAAGAGAAGGAAAACCTGCACTCGTATCAGAGAGATCTGCTGCATAAGAAGATTGCTGCATTTTGTTTGAGCAAGAGACCAAAAAAGTTACCCTCACCTTCAAAAACTGGTGAGGAAGCAGAAAGGAAGTGCCTCAAGCTAGGTTTGAAATGTCTGCATGAAAAGAATTTGTAATGGGGACGATGATTTGTCAAAAAATAGTGCAGATTTGGGGCCAAAAACCTTTGAGCAAGGAATACAAGTATTTAATGAGACAATTCAGCAAGATTTTCTGTGAACAGCACTTGTAGAAGGGCATAGTCTTCCCCATTTAATTACAAATCCATTCCTTAACCAGACAGAGTTCTAGTTTCCACAATGAACCCTGATTTTCAGATCAAGTGGCCAAGTTTAACAGAGGAAACTTTATCTCTTCCTAGCTGAAAGCACCGGAGAATTTTATCCTGTTAACTGAGGTTCAAGCAGCAGAGATTTCTCTATAGTCTCATCTGAGTGCAGACAACCTGAAATTTCGGTCTGGACCCCTCACTCTCTACCTGTTAGCTCCAGCTATTCACTGTTAGTCATGGCCACTCATCTTTTGTATGTGTAGAGCTGCAGAGCAACCAGACAGACACACAAAATTGTGGGAAAGGGGAGAGGTGAGAGGGACACATCTGTGCTGACTCCATGAGGAACTGGCAAAACTTAGAGACATACTAATGAAAGAGAAAATTTATTCAGACTAAGGCAGTGTGCACATCTGTACTTGGAATTACTCCTGATAAGTGCCTGCACTTCAGTCAGTGTAGGTAAATCCAGAGCCCATGAGAACAGAAATTAGTCTCGCTTGCTATTCTGTCCCACTTCTTACTCCTTGATTTCGGTATGACTGAACTGCAATTAACCTCATTCAGTGAGACTGTATCATTATTTTCACTCACTATGTAAACTTTCCAGTATAAACATATATGTTGGGAGTGGATAAGACAAGCGATGTATTTAAACAATAGATACACCATATCATAAAAGTGCAGCAGTTCATATTCCAGCCATTATTTTAGCAGATTGACGGTTGGAATATAGCTCTCCAAGAAGCCCTGAATTAATAATAATCCTGTGGTGATCCCTTTTCACTGTCTCATGTGAAATGCACTAAAATCAAGCAAAGAAACACCTGGGGAACTACTATCAGTTCACACAAGTTTCCAAAACCGCTGCAATAAAGTCAACCTCTTTTGACAGATCATTCAAGGCTTACTTGCACATTTCCTTGTATGTAGCTGATGAAACTCAAGATTTCTCAAACAATTGCATCCAGCACTCAGGGGACCAAGAGAAACGCAAGCTTTCCTTTTTCTCAAAGGATACACCGCTCATCCACTGAGATTAACATTTCAACCTCTCACTCAATATAAGACTAAGAAATAAAGCTACTTTACTTCTTTAAAATAACTAAAAAGGGATTGGCAGGAGCTACCTAACAAGAAAATGCTCAGCTGTTGCCAGGCCAGTGAAATCTATCTGAGCTCCTTAGCATTATTGTTGAAAATGTTACCACAACAAGAGCAAAAAGATACTGATTTAATTGCCTAGGCAACCTCATAGCTTTTATGACTCATAAGGCAACAGGGTCCTCTGGAGCACAAGTCGTTCATTCAGATGAATGAAGTACAGTTGAATAACATAGTCCTGAACTGCAGATTAAACCCAAATGAAACAAAACAGCCCAGGACAGTGATCCTTATTCCATTTACAACAGTGCTGCAGTTATGTGCTGGATCTGCTTTTCCTCCTTCCAAGTTTGAGATAACACTGTGGATTTCATTGGGCAAAGCAAATCCTTCCAAACTGCCTCCCATCAGAAAGTCAGAGCTTCTAGGAAGCATCCCTGTTCCTGAGCAACAGCATATACTTTTGCCTTTTCCTTTGTTCTGGTTCCAGCCAGGACAGAGTTAATTTTTGCAGGAGCAGGGAGGGGGCATGTCTAGGACCCGGAGGTTATTCTATACCAGCTCACTTCATTTTCCAGGGATGAGGTGAAGGGCTCTCCTCCAAGCCTGGGTAATGTGGCAGAGGGAGCGGTCAGGCACTGCTGTGGTCAGGGAGTTTCCGTGTGAATCATTCGCCTCTTTCTTGCACCTTCTGTCGTCAGTATTGTTACCGTACATTTCTTATCTAATTGCTGTTTCCAGTAAATTGTTCTTAGCTCAAGGGAAGGGGAAAAGGGAGGAGGGAGAGAGCAAGCAGCATGTGGTTTGGAGGGTCCCAGTGGGAGAGACTAAACTGGGGAGTACCATTCCTAACCCATGGCATCCTTTTATACATATTTCTAGATAACAGTGGATACAAAGAAGCCATCAGTGAGACTCAGCAAATTCAACATTGAGAAGGTACCTGAGAAATGTGGCATTCCCTCTGTAGCATCCCCTCTTTGGGACTCTCAGACAAGAAGAATGGACTGGAGCACCAGAGTCTTGGCTACTCAGAAGACTTGAGCTCATGTTTTGGCTTCCTTACGCATTTGCTCTGCACGCTTAGGCAATTCCCCCTAGACCTCTCCACCACACAGTGATAAATACAGCAAACCTTCAAATCCAGCAAAATAGAGATTGAATAACTAAGCCAATGTTACAAATAAGAACTTCCCATCATCTCCAGCAACCCAAGCACGTAGCAAAGCTTTGCTAAAGACACAATTGCAGGTATTCCCCACAGGAGGTATTGTGTGCCTCTCCTGTCCTGCCTGTGCAGGACTCACAACAAAGGAAAGTGAGAATCTGAGGAGGTGCTGAGGCACTGCAGCATCACATACTGACAGGGGAGATGTCCCTGCCTTGATGGGTCTGTTGGACTGCCACGCAAGCTAGAGCAGCACTGCTTGTGTTTGGGGAACAGCAAAGGAACTCACCTAAATTCAGCATTGCCTGACACTCCCCTGTGGAAATAAGGGCATGTCTGGCACCACTGAGAATCTGGGTCTCCATCTCAATCTGCATCATGGAAAAAGCAGTGTGATTTACAAAAAAAGCCAACCAAACCAAAAAAAAACAAGCTCTAGAAAGTGCTGTAAATACATGCCTTAACCAGTGCTGACCAGGACTGTAAATGCAGTCTAACAGTGAGGTTTTTCACTAGGCTGGTTGAAATATGTGGAAAAATGTAAATAGAAATGAAAACTGTTGTTGTCAGAAGACTTCACCACTTTTTAACTTCTTCATTTTCACTGAACACCTAACAGATTTTCAGAGCATAAATACAAATAGCTTGGACAGCAGGGTAAATATTCAGGGCTTTATTGACCTTTTCTCTAAAGTAACTGAATCTTTTCTGGTTTTGATTAGGGTTTCTTGGTTTTTTTCCAACCTCCCCTGAGCAAATAAACAAAAAGGAATCTTTTTCTTTCTTTTTTTTTCCCCCTAAATTTTCCATGTTGATAAAAAGGGTATTTTTAAGTGAGACTGTTTTTGCATGGAGCTCTTTCTCCACAGCCCAAACTTTTAGATAATGTACCAGGCTGTAAAGGGACTCCCCAAATCCTGGCGTTTGATGACTTGGGAGGAAATCCCGTATTTCCTGCTTAACGTTCATGTGATTTGGGAGGGAGTCGTAAAAGCAAACAGGAAGTTGTTCTAGTGATGACTACCTAGGGAGAAAGCTATATACAAGCATCTCTGAGGTTACTGAAAGCTGGGAAAACCTCTGCCAGCTCCTGCCTGCTGCTCCCACTCACTGCACCTTACTTGTGCGTGTTGTTTGTACAAGCAGAGCCAGCCTTGAGGAAAACAGCTGGAACACAGCTACAGTTTGGGGCTTTCCTTCAGCTCCTCCAGCTAGTGTGCACAGTGTTACGCTACATCCTCACCCTAGAAAGATAAATCTAAACGCAATAACCACAATGGATGTTCTGCAAAATGTTTAACCAAACCTATCACGAACCCAACAACAATACTCAATAAATCACCTCCCCACCACAGCAGTGGAGTTCGGGGCTGGAGTACCTACAGATGACCCCATTAAATTAAACACAGGGGAATAAAGTACGTTCAAAATCAAGGGGAATTTTGTTGTTCCTATTTGTTCTGTGTAAAGTTCTTTATAACCGTTTCCCTTTTTAGCATAATTTCAAATGCTTGCTTGCAAATGATGCAAATTAAGTGTTTCTTTGAATACAGTTTGCCTCCCAGAAGACTTAATAACATTTCCTTCAGATTGCCTCTTGGATAATGTTATGACGGAAAGATCCAGGGGCGCCTGCTCCTGAGACTGGACTCTACTGAGCACACACAATAAATCACTTAAAACACCACCATTCCCTCAGTCCTTGGAAGCAGCCGGCACTGAACTGTGCCTCTGCACAACATTATCCTGACGCTGTGCTGATGGAGGTTATGGCCAGCTGGAAAACCACAGCTCATCTCTGACTCCTTTCCTTTGATTCTCGACTTGTACTCGAGAAGCTGTTTTGTACCTCCAAGCCCAACGCGAAGCAGAGCTGGCTAATGCAAATGACAGACGCTGTAATTACTGCTTCCCTGGCACCAGTGCCAAGATCGCTGCCTGCTAGACTTGAATACCTCCACTGGGTGGCTAACAAGATGTGCACTTCACAAACCAGCACAGCCCTCTCTCCCCACCCTAAAGGGAAGAAAGACAATGCCATTTTGTCCTAAAGGGACATGTAGACAGTTATAAGAAATATATCGCATAGGCAGAGCATCCATGATTACACTTTTATTTCAAAGATAGTCTCCAGTAACATGTTTTCAATGACAAACCAACAGTCTGAGACTCACATTGAGACCAATCCTCTTTGACTAAATCACAGCAAACTGTTCACTACTCCGAGCAATGCAAACTTACCCAGGAACTCCCCTTTGCACCAGCAATTCAAACTTATTTTTCTGATGAGCTGCAAAAGCAATTTTCTTGCCTTTTTGTAGAAAAGGTATCCAGAACTGATTCCTCAAAAGTCCAATGATGTAAAATCCAGAAAGAACCAGAAATCAAGAAATACAGCCATACACTATAAAACAGGTTACTAAAAACAAGATCGTTTTGCTGGTAGCGCGGCATAAATGTAGCTTTGCTTTTTGAAGTATAACTGTCCTTTGTATCCTACTTATGCACAAAATTCTAGTTATATACTGTACAGAAATACACAGTTGTTGTCCTACTCAGCCTGGGCTTCTCTTACTTTCCATAGGAACTGATTTGCTTTGTATCTTGTTCAACTGAACTGGGTAGACTGTGCCTCAAAACACCTCTCTTCTACTTGCACTAAAATCAAGATATTTACCTGGAAATGTCTAATAAATATAACCCACATTTTCTCCTTTCCTACTGCACAGACCAGCTATGGAACTGATTTGCCTGGCCTTGGCACAGAGTTGTATTCCTGCTTTCAGATGTACTGTATTTGGAAAATTAAATTAGGAAAATCTTTTTAATTTGGTTAAGGCCGTTTCCTGTTTCTGAATTTGGATGTCACACACAAAGCTAGTCCCAAAATATAGTGAATAACTGGGGTTTAAGACCATTACCAGAGAAAAATAAAGTTGTGTGGTGAGCGATCCATGTAAAATGATTAAGTGCAAACATGCACAACAACTGTGGAAATGTTTAGATGAGCTCTGGCATTCTTTCTGTACAGAGGAGTAAGTGACACTGACAGTAATGCTGAAGAGCCATCAGGAGGAGCCTGTATGTGATCTATATATTTTTTCCATAACTATTGCAACCAGCTGCCAGAGCCTGGAGCCAGAGGAAGAAGAGCTCAGATTCTGAGTCTCATGTTCCCAGGGAGGAATCTCTCCTCTGTGCACAGATTCATCCACTTAATTTTAATCCTGCTTAAATAGTACCTCTGTCAGCAAAGGAAACACAGTGGCTGCTTTGCTTTCAGCAAAGAGTACTGCAGTACTAAAGTGCTACTCAGAACCAGTAGAGGCTACCACTTCCAGCTCAAACTTGTCAGCATCACTGAAATCTACCACAGTGCATCGCTTTAAAACAGATTAATGTTCCAAAGGGCCTTATCCATTCACAACAGAATACTACTCAGCTCTTGCTTTATTAATACAAATACTACACCCACATGATCAAGTACAAGAGGTCCACTGGTGCATCAAGATAATTAAGTCCTTTCCCCGCCTTTTTTCAACAAGATGTGTTTAGGTATTTAATTAGGAAATGCATCCCCAAAAGGTTCGTACACTCACGTTATATTTCACTTTTTCCGCACTAAGCATTTTCAAACTGCTGCTGTTGCTAATACAGACTATGCTGGGGCAAGACAAATATCTGCACATATGGCTCTTTTACAGTTTTCTTTTTAAATTATCACTTTGATTTAATTAGGTTTGAGGGGTTAAGCATGAAAAATGCACTCTTTTATTGTAAAGGAAAAAATGAAACAACCTCATTAATACGTAATCCACTTAGCTTTTCTACCATCTTTTACACCATCATTACTAACCCCAAAAGCTGTCTGAACCATGCTTGTCACTACAGATAGACAGCCTGACCCTCGCTTTCGTCCCACCGACACAACAGAAAGGTGGGAGCCATAGGATAAGTGAATAACAGTTTGGGAGGCGGGAAATGTGGGGGCTGTAGGGAAGCACAGCAGCTGGAGCCCAGTCTCCGCTGACTGAAGAGCCAAAGGAAAAGTTGCTCTTACGGACATGGCACTGAAATGCCCAGCAGGGGCACAGTTTGGGGCATTTGAATTCTCATTCTGATGAAGCTTATCATAGAGGTATAGTAAATGCAGTAAATGCCAGATCAGAGTTGATTCTGGCTTGATAATTGCTCTGGCTCCATTCACATTGCTTTGAGAATTAAGGGCTGTCTCTACCATTGCAGCCATTTCCTGTTCTCTCCTGATAACAGCGGAAAAATACTTAGACAGCTTCAGATAAGAAGATAAGAAATACTAATAAAACAAAAAGTGTATTTAGGTCTGCTGAGAAGCGCACAGGAGGACGCCAAGAAGCAGTGATAATGAATCTGACAGGGAGTGAGGGGGGTTGGTCCACCAACCCCTCAGTTAATAAATTCATTTTCTACGAGGCAATGGAAAAGGAAGGTATGAAAGCACAAGTCCCAGGAATGCTCATGGCTTTCTTAGCCTGCTTCAAAAGCTAAAGATAGTTGGGGAATTGAGATGAAACATATATGTTTTTGAAATATATAAACAGAATAGAGGGAAAACTTTGCCCGGTGCTATATGATGAGGAAACTTCCTGAAGAGGGCATAGTTAAACTGTTGATTCATTGCCTCACTGAAGCACCACGTACACATACACACATACATGAAGATCCCCACTGCACACAACAATCAGAAAATCCCTCAGCTCTGGGAAAAATGCCAAAACCAGGTCTGCACCCAAATTCTCTTCCTGGTCCTAGCAATAAAAATAAAAGTATGCATAGAAAAACAAGTCCAAGACAAATAGCTATATCCCAACCAGATTCCCTGGATTTTTCACTCTGTTGTGGAAGTTTATCGCACGTCACACATTGGGAAGTGTTGCTGAAGAGCTCTCCATCCCTTTCTGGGTAGGTGAGCACACCTGTGTCCTGTGGCAGGTCCCACACGTGTGTTGCCCTTTGCAGCACAGGAACAGGGGGCCTGGCTCCTCTGCCCTCGTGGCATTTCTGTCACACAGCATTGTGTCACAGAGTGTAAAGTGTGGAAAGGAGAAACCATCCGAGAGTGTGAGGTATGAGCCCTGTGGCACCGAGATGAGCGCTCTGGAACAGCCAAACACAGGGGGTCCTCTCTTCTGTGCTCAGGCCATCTGTCATGTGAAACTCCCGTGTCCTGCCAGCAGAGCAGGCAGGCTCCTTTCCACTCCAGGTCCAACTGTCTGAGAGGAGCTTTCTTCTCCAACACCCCCTGACATGATAAATCTATATCTATACACACTGATATATAGCCACTGATGTGTAGGTCTACATGCATATGGTACTACTAAAACCCCTAAATACAAAATACCAAACCTGCCCTATCTTGAACATGAAACTGACCAGTAAAAGGAAACAGAATGGAAGACACAGATTAAATGTGCCACGATGCGCAAGGGATTTTTGTTCTCTCGTTCTCTGCTACCCCCTTTTCATGGCCAGATTTCTGATCCTCCTGTGAGATAAATGAGCAAGGGAACGTGACTCTGAGGGGATGGAGTAAGCATCAGCAGGAAATGGATTAACACTATTACATGTATAGACATGGTGTTCAGTGCACCCTGCCCACCAGCAGCAAACCTACAGCTCCGTGCCTGGGAGAACCCACAGAAAGCCTGCCAGGGGCACCGGGAGTCAGAGCAACCAGCACTGCTCTCCTGTCAAAAAGGCCACAGAGGAGTGCACTTTGTAATGGCTGGGTGAGAGCACAGGGTCAGATCTGTGCAGTTTTCACAAGTGCCTCCCCACAGACACGATGTGGGGAAAACCAAGCATTCTTACACTTGCATTATGCTAGCAACTCCAATTCAAAAGTTTGGTGCATGTTATTACTTCTTGGTTACATATACGAGGAAAATAAACAAACAAAGAACCTTCTAAAATTCCTTTTCTCTTGTTAATCATATAACTGGGATTTCCAAGTGCTCTAACGAACACGCACATCCTTGCTGTAAGCAGCTCTGCCCACATGCAGCAGCAACCTCTCTCTTTCTCTCTCCTGTGTTCCACAAAAGCAACACATTTCCACATTAGGTCTAACTCCTGGAAAGAAAGAAGAGAAGCACCGAGAAAGTTTATCCAGCATCAGCTCGCAGGAGAAAAAGCCTCCTGCTGTGGCTGTCAGCCGGGTGGGTGCCACACTGAGCCAGGGCTCTTTGTGATGCTCTCAAACACCCCTAAACACGCACTGAGAAGCAAGACATTGTCACTTGGAAAGCGGAACTTATACAAGGGCTACAGGGAAGGCAGATCGAGATGTACTTCAGAATCCCCGACACGAGAGGGGAAATAAAATCTCAAAACATAAACACAGAAAGACGGTAACTCCCTTCGGGTGTATTATGTTTTAGGCAGGAAGAAGGAGGGCACGGGGGTCTTTGGGGGGTTCAAGACTGAACATCGGTTGCAGAGCTCCAGGAGACGACTGTGCCGCTGGGGAGGGACCCCCGCCCCGCACCTGCCTTTCCCACGCACCTTGTCAGCCCTCCGGGGCGCACCGGCGCCGCTCTCCCGCCCCGGAGGGCTGCCGGCGGGGCTCCTTCAGCCCGAAGTTCCCCTCCGCTCCTGGTGCCCCATTTGAGGACGGAGTGCAGGCAAACGCCTGTCCCGGCCAGGCTCAGCACCTACAGATCCGACCCGGCCGGTGTGACCGGACGCCGGCGGGGGTCGTGCATGCGGGGGATTGCACTGTTTGCACATACAAACACCGGAAAATAGCTAATCACGGCATAAATTCGCATTTCTAGCCCGCACCCGGAGGATGCCCCAGCCCCTCTCCGTCCATCCATCCACCCATCCATCTATCCATCCATCGCCTTACCTTGCGCCGCGGAGCCGGGGCGGCTGGCCCCCAGGACGGCCAGGGCGGGGAGCACCACCGTCTGCAGCAGGTATCCCAGTCCCAGCCCGCAGCGGGCCGCTGTCCCCTCCAGCCCCTTCCCCATGGCCGGGGCAGCGGGGGAGTCGCGCAAAACCGCGGAGCTTTTCCTGTGCCGCCTCTGCCGGCCCCGTCCCACCTCCGGGCGCGGAGCGGCGCGGAGCCCCCGCCGGGCGCTCAGGCTGCGCGGAGGGCGGCGGGACGAGGGGNGAGGGGGCTGCGCCGGCCGCCTGCGATAAAATGCGAGCCGGATCGAGGAGCCAGACCCAGAGGGAAGGGGGCGGGGGAGGCTGGGAGCCACCCGCCGCAGAACCGGCCCCCTTTCGCCTCCTCCGCCCGCGCCCCCTGCGCGCACACCCGCGGGCACAGGCGCACGCAGATGTTGGTGCGCACACGTGCGCGCCCGCACACGCACCAACACACGCTCGCACCCCGCCCCAGCCCACCTGGGCACGGCAGCCGGGAGCAGGCGCGGGAGCCAGGGCTGCGCTGGCCGGACCCCGCTACACCCGTGGCTCTCGCGTCCCCAGACTGTCCCCGTGGGCCTGACACCCCGCCACACACCTCTGGGCGACCTGGACCATCTTTAGTGAGCCATCAAATGCAGGATCGGGGAGCCCCATGACGGACGGGGGATACCGGTCTGCTCCCACAAGCAGCAGGGCAGGGGGAGAGATCTCACCAGGAGAGCTGTTGGAGAGTCCACCATCCCTGGGGAGCATCTCCCTGTTTGCTCTCCAGGGCCTCACTCTTAAGGCTGGGGTCACTCCCTTCCAGCCCTTACCCTTACACCCGCAAAAAGCTGTCCCCTGGCCTCTGACTTCACCATGTGCCCCCAAATCTCACTCAGAAGGACAGCAGTGCCCACACCTCAGGTTCCCTGCTCAGCCAGGGCTTGGTCAGGTTTTACTGTTGCTTTCTATGTCTTGTTTTTTCTTTGCCTTTGGTTGGTTTGGTTGGTTTTTGGTTTTNCTCGGACCGGGCGAGCAGAGGCGCTGCATGGCCCCGCGGAGGGGCGCGGAGCCGGCGGAGCGCTGCTTTCTTCCCGCGGGCGGCTCGGCGCGGCTGCCTCCACCCCGGGGGTGGGCGGGGGCCAGGGCCGGGGCCGGGGCTGGGGAGAGGGGGCTGCGCCGGCCGCCTGCGATAAAATGCGAGCCGGATCGAGGAGCCAGACCCAGAGGGAAGGGGGCGGGGGAGGCTGGGAGCCACCCGCCGCAGAACCGGCCCCCTTTCGCCTCCTCCGCCCGCGCCCCCTGCGCGCACACCCGCGGGCACAGGCGCACGCAGATGTTNCCATGACGGACGGGGGATACCGGTCTGCTCCCACAAGCAGCAGGGCAGGGGGAGAGATCTCACCAGGAGAGCTGTTGGAGAGTCCACCATCCCTGGGGAGCATCTCCCTGTTTGCTCTCCAGGGCCTCACTCTTAAGGCTGGGGTCACTCCCTTCCAGCCCTTACCCTTACACCCGCAAAAAGCTGTCCCCTGGCCTCTGACTTCACCATGTGCCCCCAAATCTCACTCAGAAGGACAGCAGTGCCCACACCTCAGGTTCCCTGCTCAGCCAGGGCTTGGTCAGGTTTTACTGTTGCTTTCTATGTCTTGTTTTTTCTTTGCCTTTGGTTGGTTTGGTTGGTTTTTGGTTTTGGGGGGTTTTATGTTTGGTTTGGGGTTTTCTTTTTTAAGCTGCCCTTCCCTTTGCAGAGCCAAGGCGGGCTGTCTGCAGCCATGAGCAGACCCAGCACCTCCCACACCAGGTGTGCTGATGCCGGGGACTGTAGCCCCGGAACCGTCCCCACACCACGGTACTCCAGAGAGCGTTGCCTTCCCCAGCCCAAAAGCTCCACCAAGCAGGGCTGCCTCCGAGGCAATGAGCACTCTTTTCCTGGGAGGCGTGGCTGGGATCTTCCCAGTCACTCTGGCTTCGCCTTCCCCTCCCTGCCCCTTCCACATCGGAAGGCAGTTACCAGCCTTGCTAATGCTGCAGGAGGGTTTCCCGGGGGCCAGTGGAGCTGCCTGCCTCCAGGGAGGCTCCGTCCCACCTGCCCCCTGACTTTAATGTCCTTCCCAGGGAATTACCCAGACTGTTCCCGTCTCAGGGTCTAGCGGGGCAGCATTTTTCATTTTTTTCTCCCCGACAGCAGCTGACATAAAGCTACAGTGTGCCAGAAGTCCCTTTTGGTTTGTTGTTGTTTTTTTGGTTTTGTTTTTTTTTTTTTTTTTTTTTTTTTTTTGTTTTTTTGGTTTTTTTTTTTTTGTCAAATTTTTTGGTTGGTTGTTTGGGTTTTTTTTGTACAGGCAAAGAGCAAGGAAAAAGGGCAGTTTTTGTTCTGGGCATGCCTGGAAGGTGCCCCTAGTAGGCTGTGTTTCAAACCCAACAGGCTGGTTTTTACCTAATAACCCTCAGTGATACTCTACAACTGGAACACTCCACCTCTTCATTTCTCTGTTCCACGTCTTTTAAGGGGGCGAATCCCATCTGCTTCAAACAATACAGCACAGGCTAGGAAACATTAAAGCTCCACCAAAATCTGTTCCTGAGGCTGTGTAAATGGTGAAAAGGAAACTCTTAACTTGTAACCACATTCAAAGGAAAATATGAGTCCCAAACAACAACTTTTTTGATTGCAGATGCTCCCCACAGCAGTCTCTGACTTCATGCTCCCTAACTCAGCTAGCCAACAGAACAGCTCCCCATGTATGATATCTATTTGCCAGTTTTGCCCTAACTCTGTGAATTGAGAGCATCTCTCTTTTTTTGGGTACTTACTGTTTCCCCTGTTCTAGGGAAAACTTCTCAGAGCCAGGAAGAGAGACCTCTGAAAGATGTCACACGTAGAAGACGTATTTGTTGCAGCACCAGCTGATGAGCACATCTCTTGCCACAAGGGAAGGGAAAGGGAGGGCTTGCTTCTCCATTAATCGGAGTTAATTTATTTTTGATGTTTTGGGGCCTCCAAGGAGTAATACCTATAGTTCCAGGCTTGGTTTCTAGTTAGTAGCTCAGTGACCTCATTAAATAGGTCCATCCCAATTTCAAGATGATGTCCCTGCAGCCCTGCCCAGGGATCCCTGGTGGCTGCCAACCTGTCAGCCTCTCTGCCCTGGAGTAGGTGCAAGGAGGAGCAGTGCTGCGTTACAGCTGTGACAGAAGTGACGGCACAGGGACCACAAGCTCTCAGCTTGGGAAGAAACTAAGTCTTTTTCCAGTACACGAAGTGTGGTGGACAATGGAGGAACATAGGTACTGCAGCCTGAGGTGTTCAGTAACCACTTTTTTACTGGAAGTGGATATACCTTGGCCTGGAGAAGATGGCTGAACCAGCAGCAGCCAATAACTAGATAGGGGTCTTATCTGGCAAACATGCTTTCAAATCTTTCTATGCTCCATTATGCGTAAGAAAGGGCATCCAAGGATGCCCCATGTGTCTGCATCACTGAGCTTTCTCAGAAATCCAATATACTCTGACAAATGACACTTGTGCTTGGGCTATCCCTAATGCCAGTGCACTGGATTTCCCTATTTAGGAGCAAGTCTGTCCAAGGGCTCTTTATTTTTCTCCCTATGAGACAAACACAATTATTATCCAAGCTGACTAAATTTCAGATTTGACATGGAGGTAAAGGATTGAGGTAATTCAGGGATTTGGAATTAGAAAGTGCAAATTGCCTGGATTTATTCCAAAGGTGGTTGTTCTGTTTCCCTGATAGAACCTGTCTGGGAAGGTGTTTTCCATCTGTCTGAAAAGTCTGTGACTTAAAAGTACATGTAATGTAAGTCTATCATTTTGTCACCTTTAATGTCCTTAAAAATCACTCCATACCTTTCATAAACTCATCTGAAGCAAATATCAATCTCCAATTTTCATACTTGGACAGAAATATCAAGTGTCAAAGAGTTGGCATTGGAAAGTGGCTTTAGCAGCCTAACAGGTGTTGCCTTAGTTTTTCAGGTAAGTTCAAGAAATCTCAACTCCAAATTGGATTCCCCCAATAGATGATTATAAAATCTAGGGTAACATTTAAAAAGTTTCTGTGTAACTTGTGTGCTGGTGAATTTGTCTTTAGTGTATTTTATTGCCCAAACATCTGGAGTTGCACCAAAAGAATCAGAATCAATTAGGTTGTAAAAGACCTCTCAGATCATGAAGTCTAAACCTTGACTACCAACTTGTCAACTAGACCATGGCACTAAGTGCCACATTCAGTCATTTCTGGAGCACCTCCAAGGATGATGATTCCACCATCTCCCTGGGCAGCTCATTCCAATGTTTAACAACCCTTTCCATTACAAAATTTCTACTAATGTTCAATCTGAACTTCAGCTGGTGCAGCTTGAGGTCATTTCCTCTCATCTTGTTGCTAGTTGCATGGGAGAAGAGGCCAACCCCCACTTACGAAGTAGTATTCTTCAATAAAGGATTGATATTAAGAACAATTAGCAATTGATACCAAAATCAATTCCTGAGGGTAAAATGTATTTTGGAATGCTTGGAAGCAGGTAAGATCTGCATCAAACCTTCTGAACCATACCATTATTCATCTGAAAGAAAAATAAAATACGAAACTGCACAGGCATTTGCCATGTCTGAGTGAATTAGGTGTTAGCATTCTATGCCTTGCAGAGAGATGAACTAGAGAATTCGGAGGCCTGGGTGTTCTAATGTCATGGTCCCCAAGAGTCACAACCTTCATTGTTATCCCAGAATTTATTTCATTCCAAAACTACTGCTACTAAATGGTAGTTGATTATAGAGAGTTTATACGAGTAACTAAGGCTCAAAGGGATAAAACAGTTTCTTAATCTCTTCCTCTACAGTACACTGCATCAAACCAGATCAATTGGACAAAACTAGTCAAAACTGGTTCCAAGTGGTACAAACCAGTCCAAACTGGATCCAGCTGGTTCAGCTGGATCAAACTGGTTGCAACCACTTCAAACCAATTCTAATCAGTTCAAACCAGATTAAACCAATTCCGATAGTTTCAAACCTGACTCAACTGCATCAAACCAGTTCCAACTGGTTCCACCTGGTTCAAACCAGTTTCCAGTGGTTCAAGTGCCCCAGCCCTCATTGCAAAGAGTTTCAAAATTTGATTGATGACTTTGGAGCTGAGATACTCAGGTCCCTTGCATTACGTGGGACTTCAGCAATGCTGGTTTGAACAAGGAGAAGAATCTCTTCTGTGCATCAATAATTACCAGTTCAATTCGTTAACCCATCCTCTCACTGAGCATTGTGTTTCTTGGCAAGTACTGTCACCTGTGGCCAATTGCCCTGAGGACTGATTTTCCACACAAATGTCAATAAGAGATGCAGATTCAGGCTACCCACCAGGTGATTACGATAGTCAAAATGCCTTCAGCTACTGCAACACCCCTAACGCAGCATGGCGTGTCTGAGAGGGCTGCATTTTGCATATTCCTGCATGAGCTGTTTGCAGTTCTGGGGAGCATGTGGCACACACACCTGCTTTTGGCTGTGCCATTCCCCCAGGCTCTGCCATGCTGCTCTTATTTTATGACAGAACCTAGCACAACGCAATCCAAAAAGCAGGTGTGTGACAAAGCTCTCACTTCACTGACATGCCTGCCCCAAGCTATCAAGTACTGCAGTTTGCTCTCACAGTTTAGATAGGCAATTACCTCCTCTATGGTTGCTGTGTGTGATACTGGGGATCAGCAAATGAAACTACCCTTCTGATATCTTACGTTTCAAGAGCAACACAGCCTCATTTCCAGTAAAAACTTCTGAGTGGTTTTTTCACGCTGGGAATGACTATTTGCGGTGGAGTTGTGGTCCGAGGAAAATTTCTTTCATGCCTACTGAAATTTAAGAAAATGACTGATTGTGTTTCCTCTTCCAAAATCACTACTTTGTCTGCTTATTTATGGGACCAGGTTTTCCGAAGTTCATCCTTACTTATGCACTATAGTAGTGTGCTAAATTTTCAGTCTTGGCATTATATTAGCAAGTCTATGGATCAGCATATATGTTAATAGTGCCCACTCAAACAGTTTAAATAGTGTTTCACCTCATAATAAACCATCACTACAGAACTCTGCTGAATCACGTAGGAGACCATATGATATCCTGCTCCTGATACCTTTTGAGGCACACAGCTCCCATTTGTTTAATAAATTTAAGGCAATTAACAACTTTGTTGTCCTCACCATTCTTTTGGCTTTTCATTATATCTGAAGAGGACCTTCTTGAACTAAAGTAATTGTACTAAAGGTAGGGCCAAATTCTGTCCCTATATGTATGCTGGATACTGTGCATATCATCCTGTTGTATCCTACTGTGCATAACATCCTGTTGTCATTTGTGCAAGAGGATGCTGCCGGAGGTAGGGACTTGTATGCCTAGGGAATAAAGGTAAAAAATTCAAAGGTGTTTAAGTCTCACTTTCAGGGACATCATATTTTTGAATGGCAATGGGACTTTGGCTCCTTGCCCATTTTTGAAATCTCCGTCCTCCAGCTACCTCCAAATAATGCAGCCAAAGTGCTTTTTTCTTTCATTTGAGTTGTCTGTAAACAGATCACAATTTTCTTATCTACTTATCCTCTTTTCACATTTTTGGTGAATATTTTCTCTGAACGGTTCCTGAGCTGTAGCTCATTCACAAACAATTCATCACGAGCATTTGAAGCTCAGTATTTAAACAGTTTTCCTTATTCCAGTTGCATGATACAATATCAAGACACTTTCCACCTACAAATATTCTGTAATAAGAAGAAAAGAAAAAAGAAAAGAAAAGAAAAGAAAAGAAAAGAAAAGAAAAGAAAAGAAAAGAAAAGAAAAGAAAAGAAAAGAAAAGAAAAGAAAAGAAAAGAAAAGAAAAGAAAAGAAAAGGAGAAAAAGCTTAATCATTTCAGTCTCTATCTGCCTGAAAAATCACCGCAAAAATACCACGGGTGAGACCTACTGTCAATTCGTATTTGTTGGGACCTGAAGCGAGCGCTGCCTTCTCCAAGGCAGCTCCGGTGGCGACGGGCGGCGGAGCGATTGCGGTGCCTCCCAGCAGAGGGAGATGTGAGACACCGACTCCGGCCCCGGCTCGCCGCTCTCATTCCGTCTCGGCAGCAGATCGATGAGTCATGAATGTTTTAGGAACGTGTCAGAGTCCCATGGCTTCTCATTATCTAAGCATTTTATCTGAGAACAAACCTCTGTTAGGCCCGTCTCTGATAGTGCATCATTCTACACCAGGTTTCCTCGGTTTCTCCGAGCTGAGGTGAAGGACATGAACAACTTGAAATATTTCAGTCTGTTGCAGAACAGCGTTGTATTCTTCTCTCCCTGCCCACTCAGTATTTACTGTTGTAGCATTGTAACTACATATCTGCCTCTGAGTTGAGTATTAATGTGACTGAAGGGTGTCAGCCTCTGCCCCGGGATCATCTGATTCCAACTA
The DNA here is from genome assembly GCA_013397055.1 of Pachycephala philippinensis. Taxonomy (NCBI): domain Eukaryota; kingdom Metazoa; phylum Chordata; class Aves; order Passeriformes; genus Pachycephala; species Pachycephala philippinensis. The sequence continues at coordinate 1,189,243 of VWZT01002923.1, forward strand.
ACTTGAGTTTCTCTTTTCTTTACGAAGTACTGATTTCCGATTGTCCCGTTCAGGGTACAATGCCTCCAAATTTCTTTACAAGTGTCACAAGAACCCTCCCTCTGACGTCTCAATACTACCTCACTGCCCACCTCTGCCTCTGTGGTTTTTCCCTGCCTTAGGTACCATGAGAAAATAACATACTTGCTTTTAGGATCTTTGTTTCAAATTCTCTCTGTAGGTGTATATTCTGGGTTGCTCTTGCAACATGTGTTATTTTATGGATTTTCTTCCCTGATGCACTTTGCAGAAAGCAACACTAGAAAGAATTATAATTACAGTATTTATTAAACCACTTCTTAGGGGAGGAAAATGATAGCTTGCAGAAAGAAACTCAGGCAAAATATGTTTAAGAAGATGCAGGTTCTATGAAGAAATCCATTTGCCAAGAAATTAGCTGTTAACATAGTATTTTGGTGCTCTACAATAACATCAACTTACATACACACCTGTGTAGCATTCATTTATCTTCTAGATTAAAAAATGGTGCCATTTTAATTGTTACATATTTTCTTTATTGTTCAATATATTTGCAGTTTCATGCATGAACTATTTTGTGAAAACTGATCACATTCACCAAACTATGGGAGTTTGAATACATGGCAATGTCCCCAGCCTTCTCATTTACGTCTGCTTTGTGAGGAAAACCAGCTACAACAAAATCAAAGAGCCTCACTTTGTGTGTTTGTTTTCTGGTTTGTTTTTTTTTTTTCCCTTTTTCATTTTGAATCCTGACAAACTACTCTGTTGTACAGGGGGTTTGAAATACAACTCTCCTGACTAGCTGCTCCACTGTACCTTCCCAGAAAGCATGAATGCATTTACTCCTGCCAACATGCAACGCAATAATCTTTTTTTTTTAGCCAACAGAAAGAAGCTTTCATAGGGAAACCTTCAAATTTCTGATCAGTGTGTGACAGTAGGAGGAAATCTGTTGTAGTTGCCTGTAATGGAAGCCCAGTTGTGTGTTTTCAGTCTTTTTTCACCTGGCCTCTTAGTGGCAGTGCAATTAGAGCTCAAATGTACAGGGAAAACTTATCCCAGTCCAGTAATCAGAGCAAATTATATAGATTTTGATTGCTCCAACAAGAATGAAGTCTTTGTTAACTGAAGTAGCTTTATTGATTCAAATGAGGAGATGTATTTATTTTGTTTTGTGAAGTGCTCCAAGCTGTGTGTGCATTTAATGCTTATGAATTCAGAGATGGACTGAAAAAGTTCTATGTCAAGCTGTAGAAGAGAAACTGTATCATTTCCAGAATGTTTATTCTAATGTTCTCTTCCAAAGGCAGTTATAATATTTGTAGTTATCATTATCATCTTATAAAAGACCTTAATGTTTCACAAACGGCGTGATTTGTTTAAGTCCCATAATTAACAACATTCTTGACTGTTTAGCAATAATTAGTTTGTTTTCATAGAAATACTCTGTTTCATCTCTCTGTACAGAGGTTGAAAAATGATGGAATAGCAAAAATGTTCAGTCTCACAGCTGAAGATGAAAAGTTTATGAAAATAAAATCACCCACAATGACAACATGTGATCCTGTTGTAAGTATGACCTTTAGCTCCTTAAAGCACATATCATTCAATGCTAGAAAGTAACTTAGATTTGCATTACTGCAGAAGTTTAAATTGACAGCCTTAAGATTTCTTTGTCTGAAGACATTACTAGGAACCAAGCTGTGCATTTCCTCATGAGCAATACAGATAACATCAAGAAAAACATGAAAAATAAAGACTCCCTTGCTTCCGAAGTCTAACCAGGATAATATGCATTTCTTGTAACACAGTGAAAAAAAATTTAAGTTTTGTCCCAAGTAGATGCAGTTATTCTGTGCCTGCTCTTATTTCAAATTATGTACTGCAGAGATTTACAGAAACCAGCTCAGGCCCTTTGGAAATAAGTACTCTATGTGAAAAACTTTGTGCTCTTTCACCAATAGGACTCTACTACTGTAAAGATAATAACAAGAGCCTTATTTTGGTCAGAGAGCATTGCAGGTTATCTGCAGCTGTCTGGTTTATTACCACTTCAATTCGAGACCTACATTTTTATTCATTGTTTCTCTTATGAGTAACATTTTGAAAAGTAATATCAAATAAATGGACCTGTGGCTGTGGCCCCACACAATGCTTTCTTTTATTAGATGTCTCCGTTGCTCTGTGTCCGAGGATGATTAAAGTATCTTGAACAGAGTTTTGTAGTTAATTTCATTCCATGTGCATTCACAAATTAGTTGATGGTAATCTATTAATAAAAACTTAATATTCTGCATTATTCTCTATAGAATGTTGAATGTTGCAGGGTCTTTTCTCTCTCTTTTTTTTTTTTTTTTTTTTTTTTTTTTTTTTTTTTTTTTTTTTTTTCTTTTTTTTTTCTTTTTTTTTTTTTTTTTTTCTTCTTTTTTTTTTTTTCTGTAACTATTCACAGACTCCCTTCAAGAGTACAATAAGATACAGATTACAATACTGGCTTGATAATGGCCAAGACTTTTCCTTCCTCTCTAAGGAACATAAACTCCAAGATAAGAAGTGATACTTTACCTTCATAACTAACATATTAGCCATTATTTAGTCTTGAGATTATTAAGACCAGTTTTAAAATGTGGAACAAGAGTTTACCACCGAAAAACAGGATATGGTAGACTCTATTTTCTTGATCCCAACAAATCAGTACCAGCAATCACGTTACCTGCAAGATTAACATCCCTAGAAGCTCCTCCTTCTCCAGACCACTGGAGGTAAAAAAGGGAACAACTTGATTTTTACAATGTTAGACCACAACAGATGTGCCTGTGGACTCATTGATTTCTCTGGAGTTAAATTGTTCCAAGTAACAATACCAGCTCACTTAATGATCCCTTTGAAAAGCAACTTCTAAATAAAGTGACCAAGATAGAAGGCATAGGCTGGAAGAGAGGAGACACAGGAGGGGGACAAGACAGCACATTACCAGACAGTCTCAACATTCTTAGGGAGTGGCAGTAATTTCATTATTGACTGGAGACCTCTGATGCTTTCTGCCTGCTCTACATGTTCTCAAATATGTCCTGGAAGAGGAAGGCCTAAACTGGAACTAAGAAAGAGCAGCATTATGGAGGCTGCTGGCTGACTTTTTATCCTTTTAATTTTTAACAAATAAGGAAGATTTGGCTACTTTAGAAGAAAAATGAAGAACGGATCACAGTTTACAAGGATGAGCATGTGGGAGGACTGCAGGGGATGGAACACTGTAAAAGTAACAGGACATAATACATAAGCAGCAAGATCCTGTTTCTTAGAAGGCTCAGATAAACAATATGATCATAACTAGGACAAGATTCACAGTTACAAGTCAAGAAAATATTTTGTGATTCTTGTTCCTCCCCACACCTCTAACATTACAGAGATTGTCAAAGTCCCAAAATCCCTCCAGGAACACAGAACAAAGTAGCTCACGTATCTTTAGCCATTTTTCCTCCTTTTTGCTTGCTGTTTTGTTGGGGGTTTTTTCTGGTTTTAGTTGGGTTTTTTTGTTTTGTTTGGGTTTTTTTTTTTCCTTTCTTTGTTTGCTTGTTTTTGTTTTTGGTTTGTTTTCCCTCTCTCATTCCAAAAGGAATTTATTTTTCACTTAAATTTACTTTTATTTCACACATGCCTTCAATCTTTCTCTGAAAGGAAAGTAATTCTCACAGTGATGCCAGGGCAGCACTGTTTTGTACAGCAGTATGTGCTGTAAGCTGGGTTACCTTTGAATATGTGGTGGAAACTAATTCTGTGACATTTTCTAGCTAGCCAGATCTTTGTGCATGGTGGAACTCTAAAAAAAAAGGAGTTCAGAGTGTGCAAAGGAGACACTGTGTAGTCTTACCCCATTTTGGCAAGGATCCAGACCTTTTGTTACCCTTTTAAGGATATTATTCTGCCCTAGGAGTGCCATGTGTCCTTAATGTTTACAAGAGAATTAAGATTACCAGTGATAGTGGTCTTAGGATCAAGAGGCAAGTCTACATTCAATACCGTGTTTATACTCCTAGCTGGTTTTCCCAGAATTAGTACACACATCAACAATTCCATAATGTATGAGTAAGATCTGTTTATTCCTTGCCACAGCTTCAGCATTAATCATTTGTTCTTCTCCAAACCACCAGTAAAACTCTGTGCTGTGGAAAAGTACTAAACAATGTGTAGTTCCTTGGATCAGGATCAGGCTCAGACCTAGTCCAGATTTAACAATACAGTTTAATCATTACGCTGCATTTCAGCTCTCTGCTCCCGGATAAAGGAATATCGTCAGTTTTCCATTCAGCTGTTCCTTGCTCTCAGTCAGGAATTTTGGAGAATAAATTTTTGAGAGACATCCAAATGTAACCAAATACAAATTTTTGAGAACTGGAGATCATTTAGCTGGCATTTTTTTGGACATTTTTTATAGACAAAAAATTATAAACCATGAAGATCCCTAACATTTTGCAGTGCTGTAGAAAGCTGCAAGGTGAAAGCTAATGGAGCTTGCTTGAGTATTGGATTGGTGTCATAGTTACTCTCTTCTGATGAGTGGCATATTTAAGAAACCTGTGTCAGTCTGGGGATTATGATAGAACAAAAAAAAGACATTTTTAGATCACTGCATCTAGTAGATTCATTTAGAAGCACTGATAAACAGACACAGCTGGTGGCAGAACTAGAAGCTGATCTGTCCTCTATTTCCTGTCTCCTATGAAGTATTAATATCACGTGGACTTGATTGGTATTAAGAGACAAACTGAAAGCAACTGGAAGGGGAAATAACAAGTAATAGAACTAATATTTATCTAGACTTGCCTAAAATCCACAAAAAACTTGAGAAGCCTTCTCTTAGCTTTGTCTGCTACTGCTTTCCTGAGGACTTCAGCAAATGCCACTCGTTGAGCTAACTTTCACAGCTACTGAAGTGTTACAGTACCTTTTATAGCAACTAAAGATTGCGTGTTCATTAGCAGATTGGCCGTGCAACTACACAGCCATTGCTGCAAATCACTGTGGGTGGGTGTGTTTCTTCAAACCCAGGGCCACAATACCCAGTATGGTTTTCACCTCTCACTATAACACTTTTCATCTGGACCACCTAACTCTCTGTGGTTTTTAATTCGACTGATCTGCAAATAGAGATGCTGTTTTCCCCACGTACAGTATTTATGTCCTTCCACGTTTAACCCCAATAGAATCAGTGCTAAAGGTGAACATTAAACCAGAGAATGATTCCTTTAATTACATCTGCTACTGACACAAATGTTCTTTATATCCAGACTCTCCTGCTAGTACTCTTAGGAACTACCGTGTACCTCTGGCAGGAAAGCAAGTGTTCACAGGCTTAAGGAATTCCATAGTCATTTTATTGGTGATAATTCTGTTAGTTCTGCACTCTGAGGCTCCTCCTAGAGCACAGATTGGTTTGGCTAATGGATTGTGCAAACAGAGCACACATTCAAGAGGAATTCTCCAGGGAATTGAAAAATGAGCCATTACCCTTATATAGACATTAGGAAAATGCAAAACAAAGCAAAAGAGCCATCCAAAACTTAATACAACAATATTTGTAAAGCGTGGTTCAGCCTGGATGGTGGGATTTCTAGAAACCTTGCTTAAAGATTTGTAACCCAGTTTAAACAGACAAGTTTACTGTGAGTACCTAAACCATTTGTAGATGGCAGCTGGCACAGCCCAAGAAACACTGACCTAGGGGACTGCTGGTAGCCTAATCCACCCCACTGCAGAAACCAGTGCCAGCTGATGGCAAGGGAAACTACCCAGTTGTGCAAATCCCACAGCAAAAATCGTGGCAATTTATTTTCATATAGATTACAGAATAAGATCTGGTGAGCCGATAGGAAATATCTCTGGGGCAAGTCCAATTTCTATTAGAGAGGAGCTGACACAAAAATGCTTGCTACAGTTTCAACCAAAACTTCGTGAGTTGCCTCCAGAGAAAGCCAAGGGACAGAAGTAGCTGTTGTCTGCTGCAAAGTGCCAGTAGGCATGGCACAAAGAGGATTAACAAAGGCAATAGTTTGGGAACCTGAAAATTAACATTTTTGGTCTAAAGCCACAAGGTTTTGTGCTTCTGGGTTCTTCAGGTCATGCTTAGTCTGGATATGTCTTAGCCAGCCATTTAAATTGAACTCATTTATCCCTTGAAAACATAGAAAGGTTGGAAGTTGATCTCACTGCCTGAAGGAAGGATAAGTTAGCCCATGTCTCAAGAACATGTTAGGAATGGCAATTAAAATCTAATTCTAATTAGCAGCACTGGATGCTACTCCAAATAAACAACAAGCAAATTTGTTGTGCAGATTTTTAGCTGCAGAAGTAGACAAGTAGTAGATAATGTGCAAGTTAATCACTGTTGCCACAGCAAATAGACTAGACTGTAAATACATAAAAAACACACTTAAGCTTTCTTCTGCCAAATGAATTATTGTCAGACCAGTCATTAAGGCTGATGCTGAGGCCAGGGCAGCCTCCTTAGGCCTTAGTGTCTGGTCTGATTTCTGGTTAATTAGGGCTGAGAAATCAGAAAGTTTGCAGGTCTGTTATTCTTTACCTGCTCTGAGGAGTCAAATTAGGAGAAACCCCAGGCTGTCAGTTTTCTATCTCTAATAATCATCCAATAAAAATTAAAGAGAGGCTGAAAGCCTCCAGCTGTCAGCTCAGACTTGTTACTGTGGGTCGGGTCATCTGGAGAGCCAAAAGAAGAGAGGATCCAGGAACTTTAAGAATTAAAGGTAAATTGTCTTTTGTTTAACCATTCTTATTGCAAACTTTAGGAGATCCGCAAACCATATCCCAAATAAGGCAATTATAGGGCTCTTCATTCGGTCCTCTTAATTTACAACCATAGTCCTAATAAATGCTGTCATTAATTTGAGCAGCACTAGCTTGTGATCCTGTATCTATCCCACCAGGCACTCCAGAAATGTGACTAGTACTATAACAATTCATGTGTCTACATCCTGCAATGTGCCTAGGGCCAAGATCCTCAAAGTTCAGCATCTAAATATCTTTTGAGATTATAGCCTACATTAAACAGAATTGAATTTGCCATACATTTTGGCATAATGCTTCCAGAAATTAATAATCCCTAACATCACTGTTATAAGGGAGGGGAATCATGTTAGAATTCTAAGAAACAGAAACACATGGAAATATTTAGAGTATGTCACCCAACATTACATATTGAGTGTTTTAATTGCAAGGAAGATGGGACCACAGTGTGAAACAGCAACACTTGTGAATTTGGACTGCCATTGCTGTCACATTTTGTGGAGTACTACATTTATACACATTTTAATGGTACTCAAAATAGAATGCCAGACCTTCTCAGCATTACATGCTCTGTAAAAAGAATCTGAAGTCAAAGTCTAGAACCAAAGGAAATAAAAGAAAAAGAGATGAAGAAAGAATGGAAAAAAGAGGAAAAACCTATGTGACGCCTTTCCTGGAATCAAATCAATGGAATAGTAACGATAAACCTATTCTAGAAATAAAGACATATAATCCACTGCTCCATAAGGAAAGTAGCTCTTTTAACTACTGTAAAACATGTGAAGTACTACCTTTCAATAGCTAAGCATAAAACAGAGCTTTTCATCTTCAAAATAAGAAATCTGAACACCGGACTAAATACAAATCCAGGGAGTTTCATTAATCCAATTCTGTACACATTTTTAAATAGCCCTTAAAACTCTGCTTCATTACTATTTACATGCAACTCTTGTAATTGAGACCTGGGCTTTCAACAAACACAATACAAATATGTATTTCATATATATTTGCTTTCTGACAGCAACTTAGTGTATTATGAAGGAAAAGGAAAATGAGGCAATTTATCCCAAAGATGTTTGGATACCTTCTTGCTAGTAATTCCACACAGCAGTAAAACATCTGGCAAGAAAGGGAAAAAATTGTCCTCTTATTTGCCTATGTTGAATTGTAGAGCCCTTATTAATATTCATGGCCTTTCCTCTATCCTACCTTGAACAGCTCTAAGTACAACTGAAAGGCTGAGTCCAGAGCTTCAGCAGAGACCTTTATCTTGGCACCAGCTTAAATTCTGCTTCTCCAAAACGGTAAGAGTAAATTTGCATATACTGAACTATAACATTAAAAAGATATGCTTTCTCTTCCAAAACACTACAATCCCTATTTCTGAGCTTATTACAACTTAATTCAACTCAGTCATGACTGGGCCAAAGCTGTAGAATGAGGTCTGCATACACTAGTGTGGTGCAAGCTGAATTGCAGACGTGGTAGATGTGAACTAGAATTTGAGATGCCTTTCAGCTTGTTGGCAATGTCAGTTTTTTAAATCATTCCTGTAAATGCAGCTTTTCCACGCGTGAGGCCTAGAAATGATTTACCATTATTGGATAATTCTTATTAATTCAAACGTCTCTGTCACTGCTGCACCTCTGCAAGTCATGCTGAGTTAGCCTATCAGTTTAATCAGGGTGCAGGCAAGCTACATACTTGGGAAGTGCGTAGAGAAGCTACCTTTGTTTTCAGAACTTCTGAAACTGAGTTCCAAGATACTGACTGCAGTGTCTTGCCTCACATCCCTGGCTCAAAGATTAACATTTTGCCAGTAATAATCGTCTGAGCTCTTATTCCTTAATTTAATTTGAAGGCAGTGACATATATAAAATTAAAACGTAAAATTAAATAGTTCAAAGGAAAGGATTTTATCTCTTACTCATATAGTTAATGAGAGATGTGTATTATGAAAGCTGTTCATGGAAATGTCTAACTTAAAATGTAAATTAAAGTTTTGGTCTCAGATATTGCAGCAACTTCAGAACAGCACCGACTGTAAAAACATTCAGTGATGCTAAGATCTTCCCAGGTTAACACAAGGAGAGTAAAATTGTTTGAAATTCTTTGGCACAGGAACTGGACTTGAATTTCTTTAAGCAAAAATGGATTCTTTGCTATACTGCCTTGCAACTCAGACCTCTTATGGCAATGGTGTCATGTAAAGAACTCCAGAGATTTGCACTGTAGTCGTGCTGCTTGTGAAGACAGAGTTTGTAAGGACATATGGACATGTGGAAATCTGTGATTAGGTCCTATATCCATGCAGAGCAACATTAAGATTAGTGGGGCTGAATTCGGCTTCAGGATCTGTCCCATACATCTTCATGGGCCTAGAATGCAGAAAACTAGGGAAAGCTCTGTAGCAATTGTGAAAATATTGTCTGAGATTTTCCTTTTTCCTATGACATGGACATAACAGTGTCTCAAATGATCTAGAAATTATTGTTGTAATAATTGACTTACTCAATTGGGAAATATACTGAATTTGCCTAGGGGAAAGAAGAAGGACAAAACACTATTCTAATGCAATTATTTTATATGGAATGCAACAGGTCATGTAATCACAACGTGTATTAAGCATTGCATAATTACATTTTTTCTTTTGTATCATCAAGGCAGTGCAATAGCTGAAGTACAAGACTGCCATGAGCTGAATAAAAATACAACCAAGTTCCAAAATATTTACAATTTTAGCTGAATGGAGCCTGCCCAGGATACATATCCTGCTACCAGATCTGGATACAACTTTTGCTCAGAAATTAACCATCCCCTCCCTTTGGTAGAAAGGATTCCCAGTATGGGGGTGCAGCAACAAGCTGCCTGCTAATCTTGCTTCCCTGAAGGCTCTGCTGGCTTGCTCAGCACTTAAAGTAAGTTAGATAAGTGCTTATATATCACAGGGACAGGCATTATAAATATGCTGCTCGGCTGTGTGCATGTGGAGCTGCATTAAGTCCAGGGCAATTTACACGTGTATCTGGAGGCAAAACACTCCATGCAGTTTCACCAGTTAACCACACATGTAGTGACCTTCCCAACTATCCAGCTAGAATGCCAGATGTTCAGAGATGCTGAGCTGACTCATCTCTGCCAGCACCTACCTGGGAAGCACCTATGTTGTCAGCAGATCTGCGCTGCAGAAGCGGCTGAGTCTGCTCTCTGCATTCTCAAGTGGCATCAACAAAGACCTCAAGTTGGTGGCCTTGGGGACAGCCAGGACTCCCTTGCTGCTTGTATTCCCAACAGCATTAGTGGGAACTCAAAGCACTTGGAGTCTCCCAGTTCTGTGCCCAGCCCAGCTGTCAATAGAAGTCTCATGCCGTGCAACATTTTGGAGTCAGCCGCTGACTTTTGCTTCTAATGTGACCTGAAGTTGAGCCATAAGTGAAAGAATTTTCATCTCTGAGTAATCGCATTGTCTGCATCAACATGATTAAGCAAGCAATAGATTCAGAGCTTTGCATATGAGATAAATTAAAGCTTTTTGTTCAATGGCACTGAATGCATTTGAGTTTAAAAGGGTGTATAGAGTGTCCCTTCAGTAACCCTGCCTTGTCATCATGATACACCACCCTGTACTCCTAGGGCTCAGAAAGATTAAGAGAAGCATTTACATCTTGCATTAATGAAGCAACAGATTATGGGGTTGTGCACTCTCTTACTGTTTGCTTATTTTTATTTATTTATTTATTTTACAACCTAAGTGAATCAAAATTCCAGTGGGCTGAAGAGGATGATCTCAGCTGATGTCTGGAAGTAATTTTATAATTGCCCAATAAGTCAGAAATGACAAAACCTACTTTTTTTTTCCGCATGGCATTGAGACCACCAGTTGCTGTATTTCCTGCCATGCTCTATGCTGTTTGTACTCAAGAGGTTTCTTTTCAAGGAAAAAACTGTTTACATCCATGACTAAAACAAGATATATTGTACAATGGAGGATATTTGGTTACAGAAGAAAAAGACTGGAAGAAGGGGAGAGAAAATAAAAACAATGAGCAGTGACTTAAGCCTTCAAACATTCTCCACTTTTCTTCTTCTTTAATACTGCTTTGAGGTTTGTTTCGGAACAATTTCTCAGCAGAAGTCCTGGGATTTCTCACAGATGAGAGTTATTATTTCCCGAAATGGTTTTTATTATCTGGTTGCAGAAAGGAATACAGTTACTTTCTCAAACAAAAGGCACCTGTAACCCTACCATCATTAGAGAGGTTCATAGTGACTTTCAGCAATCTTTGTATGAGGAAACTTTGCTGAAATTGACATTTTAACAGCAAAGCCTTGTGGCAAGAGGGGCAAACCTGATCTCTCCTATTTAATCCCAAACCTTCTGTGAACCCAGCAGATAACACTGAAGTTCAGGATTACCTCCAGGTCTTTCTCCTGAGGGTGAACACGTAATTACGACAAATCCTCATTGTACTGATATAGATAAAGGTAAACACAATGAGTCAGATCGCAAAATAAACAATTACTGAACTCCTTTCAGAGCCATTGAACTATCTCTCCCTTGCCTAACACATGCTGTCTGCTGTCTTCTGCTTGTGTGACAGATGATCTGCAGCCACCATTGACACTTGCACGGTCACCCCCAAACTTTTACTTAGGAGTACATGCAGCACAAAGACAAGCTGCCATGCAAACAGAGAGGAGGCTGGATGCAATGGTGCTATACCAGCCTGTGCTTGGTATAGTGCTTTACTCCCTGCCCTCTGCTAGAGAAAGAGGCTACGTATTGCATACCCAAATCAGGTCAATCTTCTGTGGCTGCATGCCACCAACCTCGTTTCTATGGATTCTCTGCTTTTTGGATTGCAGAGGCCTCTTGTATGCCCTATAATAAAACAAAGGCCGGGTCTCAGGTGGGATCTGTAGGTGATATTGCAATAAACTTAGCAGGGAAGTCATATTTTGTGTTGTCCTTTGTCTTTTTACAAGGGCATTAGGCACTCTGAGGTTGGCCAGTTAGGATTATTACTTTTTGACTGGCAGGCTCCAAATTATGTCTCATCTGATTAACTCCTTTTATAGTTTATTTGCAGGTGTCAGTGAATGCAGTGGGGCTGCCTGTAAGCAGTTCTTCTCTGTGACAAACTTAGAGAGATCAAGTGGCTTGCCAAACATTTTTTTTCCAGGATGCCTGCTGCATACAATCTGTCTTTTTGGCATCTACAAGCCTTACGATCTGCATGCCCTCCCGTCATCTGCTATTTGGCTATTGTCTTGTTTAAAAAAGGGGTTTTGGAACTTAAATGTCAACAGGTGTGACAGAGTGTATGAAGGCATGCTGTACAGAAACATGACCAATTATAATGTGCTTTTTGCTTAAATTTTTATCCCTTTAACAATTGAAGTTAAAAATAACATGTATGCAGAGCCCTGTGACTTTAGAAAAAGTTCTCTAATTAATAGAGCTTCTAATTAATGAAGCCTTACAATCTGTGTTGGTTATAAGTCATCCCAACTCGTACACGTCTTGCTGTTTACTGCAAGTCTGGTATCAAGCTGATCTGTCAAGCATTTCGTACGCGGCGTTTCTGGAGTAGGGGCAAGGGTCTGACCAGCATCTAACCCACATAAGCAGCTTCTGAACAGATGGGACTGGAGACCTGGCAGCTGAAACTCCCAGTCTGTTCATCGACTGTGGGCACAGAGCATAGCCTGTCCAGACAGATTTTGCACCTTTAGTTAGAATGCCTATGGCAATGGTGTTGTACAAGGAGATCTGCGAGCGTTTTAGATCTCTGACTCCCAAATATCATGGATGTTGAGATGCCAAATGGTAGACAGTATTAGTGCCTCATTAAAGTACTCCTCAGCACATACTTCTGCAGAGCAGTGCTCCACAAAGAGAGAAACAATTTTTTGTCTCTTCTGTTGGTTTAGAGGTGAAGAGCTAGCAGAGGCTCTGGGAGCACATACCTCACTATGACATATGGCAACAAAGAATACACATTATCTTTCCCTCTTGTTTCTCCTTAGGGACACAAAGGAAAAGAGAATGCATGGGTTGTGTTCCATCACATACAATTGCTTAGATTGAGGGGAAAGAAAATCACATGGACTCCCAATCATACATCTCCAAAAAACCAACGAAAGGATGAAGAAACAGGCTGCCCTTAATATAAAGGACGTTATCCAGAATACCTACCTTGTATCCCAAAGTGCTGATTTATGCTTATCTTTAAGCATCTATAACTCCCTGCCGTGTGCAGCTTTATTAGGATAAATAAGGCAAACATATCTGGGGCAGAAGATGAAGAGAAGCAAGGCAAAGGAATACCTACATTTTTATGATTATTTGCAGGAGATTGGTTCTTCTCAGTGCCTTATCATCAGTCTTATAGTCACTAGCTACTTTGCTACACTCAGGGTCAGAGCACTCGTATTTGTCTATACCTGTTTGTGCAAGCGTAGGTGAGGTAAAGCAAAATATGAAATGTCAGGAATACCAGTGTTGTAATTCCACCCTCGTTGCTTCACATTCAGATTTTCCTGAGTTCCAGGTACTGACTATTTCTTTCTAACTGTGTCATTGCCTCTCATACTCAACTTAATCCAGGCAGTGACATTAGGTTAATGCAGAGGCTGAGCGCAGAATCCTTCTGCATTAAGCCAAAAAAAAATCACCAAAATAGGTCTGTGTGAAAAAAAAACTTTGTGATGAATTTGCAAAGCCTCCTGTAAATGCCTAAGGACTTTGCACTCTATAAATATTTAAAACAAATATCTCCCAATACATAAACACACTCATTTCCTGCTGATAAACCCAGACGCATCAGCAGGGGTGGAGGGAAGGCAGTTATCTGCATTCAGATGTTGCTTAGCATATCTCTAAATGCGGTGAAACTTTTTCGTGTTAATTCTTCCTTTTCACTTATCCTTTTCATCATCATATAGCATTTCAAAAATGCAGGAGATGTAATCCAGCTCCTAATCTGAGCTAATGGGAACTGTGTCTAATTAAAAACTCATCAGAGTATAAATATGTTTTGTTCACAGCAAAAGAAAAAAAAAATCTACAAAACACAACCCTTAAAAGTTCCATCGTACAATATTGCTACTTTTATTTCTTGTGCATGATCTGTGCAATTAGACAGCAATTTACCTCAATTAAACAACATCACATACGTTCGAGAAAAGTCTTGTTTACACTAAACAATTTGGGAAGATGAAAGGTGTTTTCTAGCTTGGGAGTCAGCTCATCCACTACTGAAAAGTAACAACTCAGGGGCAATAAAGTAGCTCCTGACAACTCAGTCTAGTATTACACAGCAGCAGAGAATGAATAATAATAATAATAATAAAATGGTATCAAGTACTATCTATCAAGGAAAAGCTACACAGGCAGAACGTTTCTGTGTAATGAACAGTGCATCTGGGTCATAAAGGTCTTCAAACAATTAGGCCTCATTTTTCTGTCTCAGCTGTGTTGTGCCCATTCCCATCCTGTTTGCCTGCTCTGATTCTGATGCAAGTTGGATTCAGGGTGCACACGCATTCAGCAAGTGCCACCATCGTGTCTGAGGCACTTGGGCTCCTCTCAATGCTCTGCTGGGTAACTGAACCCTGGCTCTGCTCTTTTGACCTAGTGCCATCTCTGAAAGGACACAAGGACAGCAAATATAGAGATCTAGCTCCATAATCCTGAAGTCTGGCATGGTCCCAGAGCTCCAGGAGATGCTTCACTGCTGTCTCTCAAAATCTGCCAGGTGGTGGGTGAAAGCCCAGAGAGCGTGCGGACTGTTGTCTTTGTGACTTTATCGTCTAAATCCACTGCAGAGCTCAAGTAGGTATGTTGTTTGCTTACCAGTGTTTGTTTGCATTGCTGCATTTCTACCATTCCTACTTGGAGAACAGCCTTCCTCTCCCCACTTCCAGAACAATGCCTTGCAGGGAAACACTTACTAATACACTTGGGAGAGCTCCTGCTGCCTTTGCGTGGGAATGAGCACCGATTGCATGTGGAGATAGGGTCAGGTTAGATTTCCGCTTTCTAAGTTCAAGTAAACTTCTCTAACTTATTTAGTAATGTGGAATTAACTTTACATTTAAAATAGGTCCTGTCCCCACAAACTCAGAATAACAGGAAAACACTCCTTGAGTTGTAAAGGCTTTAACCCTTGCAGATCTGGAGAAGCTGCTTCTTTTTCCCCCTCAGCAGCCAAGAATGGCACAATTGGAGGTGGGTCGGGAAAACCAGAGGATTACAGAGATAGCTGTACAGACCTATGACATTTTCTGTCTGCTCTTACAGGTGCAAGAAGGTTTTATTTTCTATTTCTGTCCTTTGCCTTGCTTCCTTTGCTCCAGAGCATGATCTTCCTGTTCAAGCAGTGCTACAGATTACCTTATTTTGGTACCATATTGATCTCTACCTGTAGCTGACAGCATGCAAGGGTTTTCTGGATTTTTTTGATGAAAGTTAAAAGATTTTTAATGGTCCTTTTTGCCACAAGACACAGATGAAGCCTGTGCTCAAAACTCTGAGCTATGTTTAAGCACACAGTGACAGGGTCATGCTAATTCTTTGACTCTTTAGGCCAATTTATTCCATTTAAATTAACACTACATCAACAAATCCTTGGCCTCTCTGCGGTCACCAAGGCTGCCAGTAGTGATGATGACATTTGCAAGTGAAACCTTGCCTGCTGTGAGCTGCTGGGTTGGAAGGCGACTGCTAGACATTTGAATCCAATGTTAAGCAGAACTGTGATGATGTTTTGGGAGTGAACTTGTAACAAGTTTCCTATTTGTCTCAATTTCAGGGGTACTGCATTACTTCAACAGCCAGAATCACACCGTGAAGCTTGTCTTGTTACACTTTACAGAGTACATATATCTCCTTGCATGGCCTATATGGTCTGTCATCTTAATCTATTTATTTTAATCTATTCCCACTTCTATATTTTCAGTTCTTCATTCTTTACCCTTTATCCACATTTGATTCTTGCTTCTCTTGTCTGCTCCTACAGATGTCAAAATGAAGAAAATTTATTTGGTTTCCCTTTTCCCCAGGAAGAACCTGGGGAGCACATCCTTCCCCCTTTTTTCAGTCACCAAACTGAGATATACGGCTCGTTCAAAAGCAGGTGATGCACTATGATGACATATGCTCAGCTACAAGAAACTGTGAAGTATGCATTGTAAAATAATTTACTCAATATTTTGTATGAATTGAAGCAGATTCTGTTCAAACAGAGCAATATCCTGCCAATTGTATGGAGAAGCAGGGAGAAGCAAGCCTAGAAAGGCACTTTTTTTCCCAGATCTTTGCATAAGCTTTCTACATCTTTGATTCAAAAGTAGCAATAGGTATTAGTGATTACATATACAGGGTCCACATCCACTTTGAGCTCAGTGTGGCCATTTTACCTATCCTAAGCAAATACAGAACAGCACCTGAAAGAGGCAGAGCTCTGCCCCTGCTTCCTGGAAGCATATTATGCACACTGCAAAGGAGATAGAGCCTCACCATGCTCTGCTGTGTACACCGAGGTGTCTGATCCATCAAAGGACTGGAGGAGCACTGCCAGTGCAAGGGACTGAGAGACGTGGAAGGAAAAGTGACTGAAGCATTCAGTGGTTACAAAGAAGCATTTGCATGTATTTTTGCTGCAATGGCAGAGTATAGCCTGATGAGAGGGAAAAGGAGTGCAACATGCAGACTTGGTGATACTAGCAGAGGGAAAAAATGGAAATTGTGCTGTGGCTAAACTCAAACCAGCAAATTGGAATGGCTTTTCTTCTACTCTAAAAAGGGAGAATTTCCAGGCATACCTGCTAATTAATAGGGCACCCTTCACTGACAATATCAACAGGAAGTGCAAGTCCTAACTAGTTTGATTTCCTTTGTACCCTGTTTTAATCACTGAGCAAGCAGTAGATAAATGTGCTGTAGAAAAAGCTATGATAAATGCTAAATTTTCCTGCCAACACAGAGCTTCTGCCTCCAGTCCTCTGCTGACAAATTCTTGCTATGCAAGAAGCAGGATAATTAATGGAAGAGATTCAGGGTAGAAGATACAACAAGAAGGCAGAGATTCTGCTGCTGCTGTTCTTGAGCTTCTCACAGGAATGCTCCTGCTCTTTTCTGAACATCTTGCCAATTAATATTAATTTCCAGTTGTTCACATCTCTTTCCCCAGGGTAGGTGGAAGAAGTCATGGTCATTTTTAACAGCCTATGTAAAGGTAAGTTCATCTGCTCCGGTGGGGTGATGGTTACCTGGCGTTATGCAAACGGGGAAATTTAGGCTTTATTCTAAACTAGGCAACAGTGGGGCTGAGCTCTACTCAATCTAAACAATTTCCTGATCCTGCAGAACATGCTTGGAAACATTACTTGAAGCTGGATTGGTGGAAAGGCTGGCTGTGATCATCTGGATCTCAGAACCAGACCAGCAAGAAAAGGTGGAAATTCCTCTGTGTGACCACCTAGACTGTCTCTTGAATTGCAAAAGTTGATAACAATATTTAAGAAATGGTGGATAAAAAGATGAGAGGGAAATATCCATATTTCAAATACTTGGGTTTTTTGGTTTTTTTTCCTTTCTGATTACTGACAAAGTTGGTTGGAAAAGTTCAACTTTTCTATTTTAAAATATGCTAAGAGAAAAGGGAAACACATTTCCCCTGCCTCTTCTTTAGTCTTTGTGTGACTTCCTAACAGAATTAATTGTCACTTTGTCCTTTATCTGGGAAGAGGGAAGGTTCTGATTTGGAATAACATTGCAAGGAACACAAGGAAGCAGAAGCGGGAACGCGTCTTTGGGACTTGGACAGAAAGATCAGTCACTTTTGGATCAGAGGTGCTGGCAAACAATTGAAACAATCTGTTGAGGCAAAGAACAAAAGGCCTGCACAGTGGATATCAGGACTATGTACTGCCTGTAACACATCGCCTACTGTTCAAGGTTACAAGCCTAATGTACACAAAATAAGGTCAATCACAGCAGCATCTGATGCATTCAATGTATTTTTGGATGTGTGTGACTTCTCAATTTCACACCTGCGCAGCAGGGCTTGATTCCTACATTGCAATTGCTTCTGACTCAGTAGACATTACAAATAATCAGTGCTTCTTGATTTCTCCACCTCTCTTCCTGAGAAATCTGTTACCTACACTTGGTTTCATGCCAGATCAAAAGCAACTAATTCCATCTTGAACCCTGAAGCTGTTTAATCATTTCTCTCCTCTTCTACCCTTTTCCCTCACCGTGGGAGGGTAATGACCCATTTTTGAATGGGTCTGTAACAAAGCCCCTTCACCACACGATTTACTAGTTTACAACTATTCCAAAAGCTCTACTGGATTCACAGAGAAAAAAGAGCCTTTAAAACAGGTCTTAGAATAGCAAGAACAGTCAGTCAACTTTGCTGCCATGCTGATCACTTTTCCTAAATTTCATGCATTTGGGGTCTGAAAAAAGGGGTCTCTGCTCTATTTCTTTAGGCAACACAAACCACACTGAAGTTATTTCAGTTCTGCCCGCACCATGCTCACACACAGACTGCACAGTACTCCTGCACAGCTGGGTGAAGATGCCTCCCTGCAGAACTATCCCCTCTTCCCCATGACCAAGTGGGGTGTGCTTAATTACCTACCTTCACAATAAATTCACAGCAGATGCACGGCACAATTACTGTGGCTTACCCTACTCACCTAACTTAAAGCTCTGTTGGTTACTGTAGATGTTTGTTTGGCCCATAATTGCCAGCCTGCATGTTGCAGCAGTGCTCTGGAAACAAAAGAAGCTCTGTGGGAAGCAACATACTTCAGGGAGGAGAAAGCTTTGAACAAAAATTTTCTCATAGTCAGAGAAGGAACAGGCATAGTAAGTAGAGGTGAGATCTAGGATCAAAAATCTGATGATTCCTCGTGGCTTGCTTTTATTGGTGCAGACAAACGTGCAAACACAACAGAGCTGCTCATAGCCTTGTGGGCTGCACCTGCTTTGGTTCTCCCTCCAGCAGTAGAGGCAGCTAAAGGTGAAGGGTAGAAGTCCCTTACAGATAAGCAGCAGCCACAGTCCCAGGATACCACCAGGGTCAGCAGGGCCGTACCTCTAACTGGAATGTGCATGGCTGCTTCTTACAGCACTGTTCAGGAATGTTTGCCTTGGAAACTACAATGCTTCAGCCTGTGTTCCTTAGCAAAGTCCTGGAAGATCTGGTCACTGAGGAAACTGCCAGCTACCAGGAGCCCTGCCTTGTAGAAGAGGGAGTCCATTAGGACATTGCTGTAGTTGGCATAATGGGGTGGGACTGATGTAGGTTTAGACAGTACACTCACGTACAACATACATTGTCACAAATCCTCTTGTCCTTCACTGATACAAACTGCTTGCTCTCAGTGTTCCCAAAGCCAGAGACATGGATTAAACAGATCACTGAGTTTGTGTGAAACTGTTGTAAATGGGTAGCCAGTACTTTACATAAGCAGGCTCTATGAAGTTATGCAATGTTGTCTTGTGACTTTCAGAATGGGGACATTTATAGAGATGCTCCAAACATCTGTGATTGGAAGACTGATATAGAGAGAACAAAGTGAACATTGCTGGGGTTAAGTGACAGATTTCACATTATGAGTGACAAACATGTATTTACCAAGGACTCTATGTGTCAAAATCAGTCACACTTTCCTATTTCATCTGATTTTTGCATTTTTCTTGCAAAGAAAGATCATAGGTATTTCAAGAACAGAGGGCTAGATACCTGGTCAAACACCATAGTCTTATTTCCACTCTGACTATCATTCACAATTCATTTTTTTTCCATCACAGCTGTGCTTCAGGTGCTACCTCTGCTTACAAAGCTTCACTCCTTTTCAGGCTATCAGTAAAAGGAGCTCAATGAATTGAAGAAGAGCCCTAATAGTCAGCAGGAGCCTTGACCATGTTTGTAGCAGGTGCTAGTTTACACGTATCACACCCTCTTTCAAGGTACTTCATAATTAATAAAATGAAAACACTTGAAATATTATAAGTGGCATATAAAATAATGGAGACAAAACATACAAATATTTCTCATAAAATTCCTTAAAAATTATTCTAAATGTCTTAACAAGGATTCCAATCTACAGCTGACAAACATTCCAGGGAAAAAGAAATAAACTAATCAACCCTTCCCCTTTATAAAGATCAAAACAAACCACGTGTTTCATCTAGTGTTTAGCCAGAAACAAGGGATAATTTTTCTGAAGTGGTTACTAGAGGATCTCCACCTACCTCTGTCACAGGTTTTGCAACTGGAAGGAGCCCAGGTGGCTCAAACAATGTTTATCAATCCTGCCTTGAGAGAGTGACTACCTTTTCCCGAGCTGCTGTTGGTGCATTTGAGCAGATCAATTGTACTGTGATCAGTCAAGGTGATGGTGTTCATTCTGCAGCACCTCCTTGACCTGCAGGATATTTCATTTTTCTGCAATGCACTGCAGTGACTGCATGGGTAAGACGTGTCCTTTTAGCTTGCTGTTTGTCTGGCAGGCCTATGTTTCCACAGGCATGTCAACACCTCCTTGGATATTAGCAGGACTATAAATGTTAGTTTATGCTAATAAGTAAGACGCTGAAAAACAAAGGAAAGGTCAGATACTGTAGTTTTATATTAAGTGTGATTTCCCAAGACAAAATAAACCCAATTCAAGGCACATGCTTACAGTTTTCCAAGAGATATATTTATAGCTGTGAATATGTACTTTGGCTAACCCTATTGTAAGCACAGAGAAGGGAGGAGAGGAGGGGTTTTTTCACTTTTAAAGTAAAAGAGGGAGGTTAATTGGTTCTGCTAGCTAAAGGGCTATGTGCCAGGCAGCAGGAGCACGCACTGTAATAGAAGAGCTACAGAGACAAATGAGCCAGTCCACAGGATAAAAAAACCCACCTAATGCCTTGGGAGAAAGAGGAAAAAAAACACCAAGGCACAAATAAAATAAAGTAAAATGAAATAAAATAAAAGCAGGAAATCTCTGTCTACTTCAGGTACAGTGATATTAACCAGCATCTCGTGCAAATAATAGATAACTGTTTGCTTAGAAGGATAAAGAACATATTGTTTCTGTGCTGTAATTGCTAGAAAAGGAGGTCAAGTCAAGACTGAAGCATGGCTTGGTCGTCACCGTCATATTTACCCTGTCTGGCCCAGACACTCTAGAGCCCAAAGTAGCTAAAGGCGTTCCATCATTAAAGGTTTTTGTCATGATCACAAAGAACAAATCTCACTTCTTTTCTTCCCTTAAATCAGGGATGAATGATTTGTGTGAGCCAAGGAGCAGTGCAGTAAATGCAAGCAGGAACAGATCTCGTAGGCCTTGAAGGAAAATCACTAAAGAAAGGGACAGCTGCTCCATGGCAATGTTTCACAGACATTGGCTGTGACAAACATGTACATAAACTTATCACAAAATATTTACAGAAGGAAGGGGAGATCTTGATAAAAAAAAGAACCTCTACTTAATTTTCTTGTTTATCTAACTTTTTTTTCTGCTTAATTGCAAGGAGGAAAATTATCTTTAATTTTCTTTTTTCTTCATATTCTGTGTAGTTTGCTGTCCTTCTATCCCTTCTTTCTTTCCTCCTTTGGCAGAAACTACGATTCTCCTTCAACAGAGACCTGCTTTGGAGAATCTCTTGTACTTACCCATTACTCTTCACTTCAGGTCACACATCCATTTTCAACACTGATTGATGATAGTACCTGGTGTCATCCCAAGCTGCCAACAAAAGCCAACGAGAGCACCTGCAGTAGCCCATCGACAGGAAAAGTGTTAGATACCACTTACTGCACTGACAAAACTGCTGTTAAAATACTAATAGCTTCTCTCAGGTCTTCATTTCTATTCACAGCATTATAAAAGCTCAGGAAGTGGTACTATCTCTGTGGTACAGATGGAATTTCATGAAAACTTACAGAAGGAATGATATGAGCCAGCACTGGTGTGTGACAGCAATTTCCTCCAGACCTGGCTGGAGCCAGAGTGCACAGAGATTCAAAGGTGTTTCATTCAATAGGAATTAAGACCCTGAATTGCTTTCAGGATGTGGAAGGAGCAAGATTAAGATGTGGATGTCTGGACGATATTTTGGTCTGACTCTACACAGACCTAAGTTACTTGGGGTTTTAAGTCCCACCTTCAAACATGGTCTTAATGTAACTGCTTAGCATCACACCTTTTCCATGATTTTCATAGGAATGTCTACTTGGATGGACAATTTGTACCAGACATAGTCTTTTCCTTCTAATAGGTCATTTACTTTATTGGATGTCACAGCTCATGAGTTTAATATTCTCCCTTGTAATAGCTAAAATTGTTAAAATTTTGCTTTCTGCCCTACAAAGTATGAAACAGTTTAAAAATGTGTATCAGTAATGCTAATGAAAGATTTGGAAACTGCTGTGCAAATTCCACTGTGCACTGCTGAGGTCAGAGTCTTCTTTTCTTGTGCCTCTTTTTAAATGGACTTGGGGAAGTAAGTCTACATTTCCTCTGGTCGGTCAGCTGTAAAATTTTACTTAATAACTAAAATAAAGTTATGACATTGTTTCCACTGGGATTGAAGAGATGTGTAACTGAGAGAAACTCAGAGAAGGAGATTAGCAAGGAGTCCTTTTTCTTTCATTTCTTATCAATAAAACACTAAACCATGAAGAACTGAAATTTCCAAAGTAAAATTTCTGTTATATTTCACAGGCTGTGAATGTGTAAGATTTCATGTGCTTGGCACACAGAATGTAAGATTTTTTTTTTTTTTTTTGCAGGTTCATAAAATAGAAGACAAATCTTAGAAATTGTCCATCTGATCAAGCTCGGTGCATTGGTACGTGAGTTTCTAGTTTTTGTAAAAAAAGATGGACACCGTGTAGATTAGATGGTTTTTTCATCATAGAAAATATTGTGCATTAATATACATAGTATTCACACACACATAATATTAATAAAATCGTGACTTAGTAGCCATGTGCAAAAAATATCTTCTGTGGAATTAAACATTAACATTGGAATAATTTTGCTTCCAACATATCATTTTTATTCTTCTGGAAGCAGTGACTGTTGTGCAAAATTTTCTGTTACTCTCTCCAGTAAAAGGCCACGTTAACATTTGCTGAATGACCTAGTTTCCAAATTTTCTACTTTCCCCCTCTCACCTCAATAATGATCATTCTGCTGTGCTTGTATTTATGTTAACATAATCATTTCTGTTTCTGACTCTTGTTACAAAGCACTGGTAGGATATTTATGGGAAAGCATGCAAGGTGTGGATTTCTGGTTAGTTTGCTTTTAAATTTTCAAATGGAAACTGGAATAGTTTTATTTCTTTATGTATTGTTGTTGATTTGAGGTCTTTTACAGAGGGACACGAAGAATGGAGTATCAAACAAAATAGTTCAAAAAGAGCTAGGCAGGACAGTGGAAGAACACCATTTTGATTCTACCAGTTTAAAAAAAAAAAGTGGAATAAGAAGAGAAATTAAAAATGTAGATATTTTTGAATGAAGACTTAAAGCATTTTCCTTTAAGAAATTATTTCTGAAAGTTCCAAGTAAAATATTCACACTTTTTCTTTTGTCTTAGTTCTTTTTATGGAACAATTCAGTAAAGCTTAATGGAATACACATCTCCTCAATTTACATTTTTCACCAAAAGAATTGCTTCAGCTAAAAACTGACACGGCTCTGAACAAAAGAAATTGAATACGTATTATTTTGCCCTTACTGTGATTTATTTGTTTCCCTGAAAAGAGAAGTCTTTTTGAGTCTTACCATTTGCCCAGGTGAATTCAGGACAGTTAAAATGGAAATATTCTGAGAATAAATAAAAAAATAAAAACTGGGAAAAACCCACAAAGAGCTGTTGCAATCATCTGAGAATACTACTGTATGCATGGTTGAAAAAGTGTGTATTTTTATTAGTTTAAGTACTGGGATGACCAAAAAACTGTAACTTCTCAGTCACTTTTATGGGAACATAAAAGTTAATGATAAAACTTCATAGAAACCTAGCTTCATTGATATGTCTGTTTTTAAACCAAATGAAATATAAGCCATAAAATGTGATTCCATAACCCCTTTTCAAAAACTGTTTTAAATTTTATTTTTATTTATATGACTTAGTTGAAAAAAAAGGCAAAAAAGAAAAGAAAGGTTATTATATTTAGATTTTTTTTTTGTTAGGGAGATCTTTGAAATCTCCACTGAGACTTTCTGTTAGTATAAATAATTAAATCATTTCAGCAGATAATTTTTTAAGAATTCTTAGAGTTCTGTCTTTTAACTAGAAGTTTTTGAGCTTTCATTTTTTTTAGAAATTGCTCATTGCCATTTTAACTTCAACAAAATGAATTGTTTGAACTTTAAAAAGCTCTATTTAATAAAAATATTTAACTAAAGCCTGTTTAGTATATATGTAGAGTAAAAATTTATTAAAATGTCACTAGAGTGTTAGAACCTGACGCTAGGTTTGTACATTTCTTGGAATGGAAATAGAAATATTTGCTTGTCTCCATATATGCTGTTGCATATTCCTTAGAAGAGAAAATGGATTTTACTCATATTACGGAATACATTCACCTTGCACTACAGAAATCCTTAAGTGCACAGTGGGCTGAGGAAATGAGCAATACCCATAGTCAACAAATGTCAACTAGAAATATCAGACTTTGCATTTTTTTATTGTTTCCAGGCAAGACGGAGAAGAAACTATCCCATCCTCTATGCTAAAATTGGGCTAATCAAAGACATCAATCAACTTCACTCTGTGGAAGAGGTTCTGTGAAAAACCTGTTATAGTAGACTGAGTTGTCGATTTTAGTATTCAGCCGTGCACCACTGGCATCAGGGGCTAGAATATCATACAGTGTATGTTAAATGAAGTTCCACTCCATGCAACACTCGCACATCAAAATGAAAGTAAGAGCTCCATTTAGGACAGGATGAGCAGTATAATTTCTGTTCAGTGAATTCCCCCAACTTGCACCTTGTGGGAGAAGTGAGGCAGACTGACAGAAGGCTAGGAAATTAGTTCTGATGTGTTTTTGCTTTCGCATCAGAAAATATTGAAATAAGCACTCCAGGCAAATAGTTACCCTTTTCAAAGCTGCCCAACCTTTCTCCTTCATTGCCGACTCTCAGTCTGAGAACGGGAGAGAGACATCATTTTGCAAACAGAGGTCAGACTGGAAAGAACAATGCCATGCATGACTAATGAAGTGCTCTGATTCATGAGGAAATTTTGATTTACATTTCAAATCAATAGTGATCTCTACCCAAAACAGGTTTTGAGCAAAGAACAAAGTGAACTGCGCATCTCTGTGGAGGTAGTTTGTGAAGCATAACACACAATGGCTAATCTTTCATACATCTTTTCTTACCACCAAGGTACATATTACTCCTTGCTAAAAGAACACAGCAATTCATTAAAGCAATCTGTATTTTCCTATTGTAAAGCAATACAGATTGCTTTATTTTCCAGTTATTGGAATTACTTTACATAGTATCCTTTCTTACATATAATTGACGTAGATTGTAGTCCTAAATACAGGATGGTTTCCATAACAGCTTGTAAGGAGAAAAGCAAGGCAATGCTATCAATAACAAAACTTTCTCATCAACATTGTGTTACTTATGATATCCTTGCTCTTATCTGTGAAAGGTTTACTCACTGTATCCCCTCCATAGTTTGACTTTTGCTTCCTGTGCAGGGTATAAAGCTGGCAGTCTGGGTTATGGTTCATGGAAAAACCAATTTTGTTATTTTTGCTTTCTTTTTTGCTCATAGTCTTTGCCAAGAACAGGTTCATAGTGCTCAGCACAGCTGAAAAAGATAGGCTTTAGTAGCAGGGAGTCATAAATAGATGCAAACTCATGTGGCCATCACCTCTTCTGTGTACTTAAAGAACAACATACTGAAAGAGCAGCAGCAACACTTTGGGAGTGGTTCAAAGCATTTTCTCTGCTCTGGTGAAAAAAATCACCAGAAAGCAGTCCCTCACTCAAACCAGTGTCCAACTTGCCAACCATGGAGCAGGTACCCAAAGTGTGTTCCTCCATCAAGTTTTGGGAGTGGATGTATTTTGAAACAAGCTGACACGAATTAGTGACAAGAATGTGTCTTAGCTTCTGTCTTATTTTGGCTAGTCATGCCGATCTGGCAGGCTGTGCCTGAGCTGGGCTCTGCACTCGTTCACAACAAACCTGTAAACACAGCTGCAGCTGCCAGTCCAGATGTGACTCCAGAGTCTCTGTGCAGTTCCACTCTACTTTTCTTTGGGGATATCCAGGGGAAAAAGACCCTATGTGAACTGAGGCATCTAATGGCAATGAAGTTGCAGAAATGGTAAATTAGGAAAGATTTTGCCCTGCCAGAATATTTGTTACAGGTGAAGTTATTTGTGCCAGAGAATAAAGAAGGATTTTCAGGTGCTAACACTGGCAGTAGTTGAAAGCACTGGCCATTAGGAAATTCCTAGCACATTTTGCCTCTGACCTTTGTGAGCAGATACTCTAAACTCTCACAATGTTGCCTTCACAGGTACAAGTTTTAAATCGTAATTGCGATTCAAAGCTGGAAGCATGCACACTGCTGATTAAGGGTGAGGTGCCTTTTGCTGGCCGCCTGCACTTCAGAGCTTTTCGTTTGCCCAGTGGGGTGCACTCTCCAGGTATGAGTATCACATTAAATCCTAGTAGAAGATTATATGGATGACAGAAAGTACCAAATTACTGAGGAATGTGCTACGTAGAAAGAGGAAAAATGTGAAGAAAAATGGCACCAAAAATATCACACAAAATTTCTCCAGCAATAAGAACTGCCTCAAACCCTTTATTCTGTCCAAAGAGTAAAAGGCACTTTGACCTTGTCTTCAAAGGTAAACCCCAGAGCATCTCGTAGCAAACCACTGTGTTTCCCTCTCTCCATAACTTTTTGTCTGGAGAGCAGAAAAACATGAAAGCTGCCACTGTGGCCTAACACGCCTTTGGAATAGTCATGGGTGCAGAATAAGGACATAAAAAAGTATTAAACAGAATTCTGTGATTAGATACAGAATCAAAGAGAGTAAAACAAGGAGATAAAGTTTAAAAACTGTGTTTAAAACACAAGTGTAAAAGACAAAGGAAGAGCCAAGTCATCTTTTTTTGACAGCAACTCTGCTCAACTCTTTTCTTTTTCAAAGGAAAGGAAAGGAAAGGAAAAGGAAAGGAAAAGGAAAGGAAAGGAAAAGGAAAGGAGAAGGGAAGGGAAGGGAAGGGAAGGGAAGGAGAGGAAAGGAAAGGAAAGGAAAGGAAAGGAAAGGAAAGGAAAGGAAAGGAAAGGAAAGGAAAGGAAAGGAAAGGAAAGGAAAGGAAAGGAAAGGAAAGGAAAGGAAAGGAAAGGAAAGGAAAGGAAAGGAAAGGAAAGGAAAGGAAAGGAAAGGAAAGGAAAGGAAAGGAAAGGAAAGGAAAGGAAAGGAAAGGAAAGGAAAGGAAAGGAAAGGAAAGGAAAGGAAAGGAAAGGAAAGGAAAGGAAAGGAAAGGAAAGGAAAGGAAAGGAAAGGAAAGGAAAGGAAAGGAAAGGAAAGGAAAGGAAAGGAAAGGAAAGGAAAGGAAAGGAAAGGAAAGGAAAGGAAAGGAAAGGAAAGGAAAGGAAAGGAAAGGAAAGGAAAGGAAAGGAAAGGAAAGGAAAGGAAAGGAAAGGAAAGGAAAGGAAAGGAAAGGAAAGGAAAGGAAAGGAAAGGAAAGGAAAGGAAAGGAAAGGAAAGGAAAGGAAAGGAAAGGAAAGGAAAGGAAAGGAAAGGAAAGGAAAGGAAAGGAAAGGAAAGGAAAGGAAAGGAAAGGAAAGGAAAGGAAAGGAAAGGAAAGGAAAGGAAAGGAAAGGAAAGGAAAGGAAAGGAAAGGAAAGGAAAGGGAGTTTATTCGTGTATTTTTTCCCAAGTGAAACTGCAAGTGGAAATTTGAGATAAAGATAACATAATTATATAAGTGGATTTTAGCTCTGACAGAAAGGTTAATGATCCAACACTTGGAAGTATGCCAGGACACATTAGTGACCATAAGCAGTCATAAATTTGGTTTTATATTAAAGTGAAAGAAACCCTGCAGTACAGCATCTCTTATCATCCTGGCAAAACATTGGCTATGTGATGAGTTGGGAAAAATAAAACCCTTTTATTTGAGAACATCCTGTCTGGTGAGACCTGAGTTGTATCTGGAGATCACCCATTTGAAGCCCAGTAGCAATCCTATTTCAGTTCCAAGGTTGTGTCACTATTATAATTTTCTTGTTGGTTTTATTCAGCACTCTACAGGGATGGTAAAGGGCCTCCTGTTCTGCCTTGAGTTGTGTTAAATTCAGTAGTATGTGAACTCGTTTGTGAAGGGGACAGAGAAAAGGGACTAAGGCCAGTAACCATATTGCAAGATACACACTGCAGCATTAGCTGGAAACTTTGGAAAGGGGAGAACTCTACCAGATTTTTGTTGGCTTTTAATTTGGAGAAAATTAAGGTCAACTAGTCAAAGAGAAGGAGAGGAGAGG